>ML308749.1:437-43963 GCA_005239505.1 Nicotiana paniculata | reverse complement strand
AAGATAAAAGCTTAAAACATCAATATTAGGCCTAAAAGGAATATTTACACTAAAATAATATAATATTTGAGTGTGGTCAAAAATTAGTTGTTCACGGCCACAAATAACCTTCAGTGACGGTTTGGGGTGCGGCAATACAACAATCGCCACTGATAACTTTTAGCAGCAACTAAAAAGGATTTTGTAGCGACTTTAATCGCCACAATAAGTCCAGTTTGTTGTAGTGTAAGTTACATTATAATAAACTCCTTCCTCTATGATTGAATGCCATTTTTGGAGAAGCTGTACCCTCTAGCCCCCCAAGTGTAAAAGTTGACATCCAGTGAACCAACCATTTTTGAAAATGCACAGTACAGTTGGATGAAATGAAACAGGCATGTCAATTATAAAAGGCAGCTCGGTGTATTAAGTGGCGGAGCTACGGTTTTAATTAAGGGGAGTCAACGTATAATATATACTCATAAAATTAAGGATTTAACGTATTTACACAGTGTAATTTTTTGATGAATGGGTGTCAATTGACTCCTCTTGCCAATGAGTGGCTCCGCCACTACGGTGTACAAAAAATTATGCATATACGTAGTTTTTGAAGTAGGATCGTATTCCTAGGGTATGACGTAGATAATTTGCCCTAATGCAAGCATTAATAATTGTTTTCATGGTTCGAACTCATGACCTATAAATCACACAAAAATTACTTTACCATTTGCTCTAAGGCTCTCTTCAGGCATGGCAATTACCACACTCCTAAAAGACCATCACGCATATAACACTCTCTCAAGGAAGGGGGGGGGGGGGGGGGGGGAAGAGAAAGAAACAGAAGGAAAATAACAATCCATGTGTTTATCAATATGGATTATTTTACGTAAACTTTTGGCTTTTACTTAGTCGCTGTGCTTTACTTGTATGAGAGGAGAAATTTATTTTTGTTAGTAACACCACTTGTGTGTGACCACCTCAAATTTGACTTACAAAATTAATTAATATCTCGCACGAAATAGAACGAGAAAACATCTTTTATAAATTACAATTAACATAACTTGCCCGCAATACTAAGCTTAAATCTTGTCCTAGAGCTGTCAAAAGATATTGTCTTCGAGAAACCACAATTTTTCTAACTCAATTCCCTCTTTATCCACTATCAATGTTTCATTAATCTTAATTGAACTTTTAATTAGATGTTGTAAAATTATTTCAAGCTAAGCTCATTAATGACGCCCAGATATGCCTAATAAAAGGACTAGAGGTCATAATATATTTAGAATTTACGAGTTCAGAGTTAAATCCCATAGAAAACTAAGATTTAGCTACAACAGTTCCAAGACAAATTTACACAATTTATAAGTTATAAAGATTGTGATTCTTGCTTTCAACTAATAAACTAACACATATTAAAAAGCAGTAAAATTATCAACTAAAAAGGATGAAGTTAGAGACAAGATTAAGGATGCCTAGAGTTATGATTTCCTCAATTATCGAAATCTGTCTCGCTATGTTATCTAAAATCTCATCGATTTATTCCCTACTGATTGTGTGCATTCTATTTACCACAATTCTCTCTCGAGCAAACATAATAATTTTTTTAAATTAAAATATAAATATACTCAAAATATGTACTTTTTGCCATTTATCATTCATATTGTATTTGTGATTCTAGTTTTGTCTAAGTTAGTGTCAAGTATTAGGAAAGAAAATAAAATGTTATCTCCTTATATGATTTCGGATAATTCCTTACCGCATAGGCTAACTTATGAAATTTAATTAGGCCAAAAATTCATTTCATTAACAAGGAATGAGAGCCCTATATACTCATTTATATTCTTGGCTTACCAAATATTAAAGACGTTATTTTGTATTTGTGTATGCCACGAGGCGAGTTTAATATTTCAAAATCAGGTCTAAACCTAAGGTATTGACAGCTTTACTTTAGTAAGCACCACAATTTGCCTCAAATTAATAAAACAATCAAGTGCATCAATAAAATAGGGTATGTGCTTGGATGTTTCTGCCAAAGAAGGTTTCCAGGTAGGTGGCCAACCTAAAAGGCAAAGGATTTGCTTTTCATACCACTACAATAAATTACTGTAAATAAATGGTAATAAAGTAAATAGAGAAACGCACAGACTAAACAATATAATCCATATAATTCCTTCATACCCTAGAGCTTGAAGGAAGGAATAAATGTTAACTTGCTAACTTTGTTCAATGCTTTACTTTAACTTGTAGGAGTAAGTAATGATTTCTAATTTAACTTTTTGCTTTTCTTATTTTCGGGAAGAAAAGGACATAACAAATACTCGACATTCTAATGCCAATATTTCAGGACTTCAGCCTTGAAAATGTCATAAAAATGAATGAAAATTAAGGGACGGTACCATCACATATATATACTAGCATTATTTTCTACTGATAATTTCCTCAAAACCTCGAAAAAAAAACTTTAAAAAAAATCTCATAGAGGCAGAATGGAAGCGACAAAATTTCCATTACTCCACCAATTAACACTGAGAAACTGCGTAAGATCCAACGTCCTTCTTGTTTATTGCACAGGACACGATTACATGCATGAATTAGATCTCAACATCTTTGGAAAAAGAAAAGAAAAAAAAGAAATTAAGCAAAAGCAGAAGCTTCTCGTCTCAAATCTCTGTAGAATCTTGAAATGAATTCATCAGCTTTCTCATCCACGTGACTGTTACCTTCACCATCTCTAAGAGGAAACGGGGAATCAGTTACCCTTAATTGCCTCACCGTAGGAGTTCTTCCAAATCCAGGCAAAGCAGGTGATGCTGTTTCGCTTTGAATCATCTCCAACGCCTTCAACACAGCAGCGTTTACCATTAAAACGTCGTCGTCAATGGCAGGTGCATGGTGATGATTATGCTTATAATTGCGCTTGTTGAGGTTAAAGGGGAGGTGAAAAGTAGGGTTGTCACTGCAGCTGAATTCGTAGTACTCTTTGGAAGATGAGGTGGAGGAAGGACATTGGTGGCTGTCGGTATTATTATTATTATGGTGGAACATGAGGTTTTGAATGGCGGCTTTGCTAGCAATTTTGCCACGCTTCATTAATAAGTTGAGATCAAACATTAGCTTTCTCTTTGATAACCCTTTCCTTAGCATGAAAAAAGCCACTCGGACTATTTTCCAGAACTTTTTTGCTGTTACTGGCAAATTCTGATCCATCTCTCTGTCTAACTCTCGATTTTTGACGTGCAGACTTCTTTTTTGGATTTTGAGTTTTTGGTTGGTTAACTTAAGAAGGAGAGAATTGATGCTTTTGAGAAGAGTTGGTAGAGATGTGAGTTTACGGGGAAGCAATATATGAGTGGTCTATATATAGTGGTGTTCATATAGAGGAAGAGGATGTAGTGAAGTATTCTATAAAGCTTATGTTAAAGTTGACACGTTTGGGGGGAACGGACCACGAATAGTAGGAGTTGATTCAATATTCTATTGGTTCAATTATTAAAGGAGGGGGTGCTGATTTTCTAGAGCTTTAAGAGAGTCTTTTAAGTCATTCTCACTCATCAAATAAATTTGCCATTTTTTCCTCTCCTTTCACATGGATTAATTGCAAATTTGAGGCCAATTGATATTTGGAACTCATTTTACCTTTTCCAGTGCTAAACTAGCTATCAGCTATAGGAAATATTAATTACCTGAATGAAAAAACATTAAAGAGAAATTATTATTTCGGAGGAAAAACATGTTTCAGATTAAGACGTCTGGATCTTAATACACGTCTGAATATCAAGATGTGAATTAAGATTAAGACATCTGAATCTCAATACACATCTAAATGTTAAGATGCGTATTAACATCTGAATACTAAATGATTAAGGCTGTTTGATTTTTAATATCTGAATGAATAAAATTTACGTTTATTTGAAAATTAATAAACATAAAATTCAAATAAAATACTAATTAATCTAATATTCCATCACTAAAATATATAGTTTTTAAAATATGATAGTTGCTGGTAGTGATGGCTAATGGTAGTGCTTGTGAATGCCGACTAAAAGCGGTGGTTGGCGGTAGATTTGGATAATGGTGGTAGTTAAATAGTAGCTAGTAGGGATTGGTAGTGGTATCTATTATGATTGAGGATGGCGGTGATGGGTGGTGATAGTTAATAATGATGGGTGAGTGGTGGTGGTAGTTGTGATTGGGGAAGATGGTGGTGGGTGGTGGGTGGTGGTATTTGATAATGATGGGCAGAGCCAGCTATGGTTGTTGATGATGGTGGGGTGGTTAGTTGTGGTAGTTGAGGTGGATGAGTGTTGGTTGTCGTTGAGAATGATGGTGGTGGGAGTGGTAGGGATGGTGGGTGGTAGTAGTCGACAATAGTGGCGGCTATGATGGAGGATGGTGGTGATGGTGGCTGAGTATGGTAATGAGGGGTGACATGGTGGTAGTTGATAAAGGTAGGCGATGGGGGCAGTTAATAATGAATATGGATGATAGCATCTTAATGAAACTAAGTCTCTGTTATGGATCTTAATCATACAGACCTATTCAGACCCATTAAGTGGTTGTGAAGTAAAAAAAGCAAACACACTTAATGATTAAAATCTGAATAATTAAGATTCAAACTTTAAAAACAAATACACCTAATGTCTGAGATCTGAATGATTAAGATTCAGACATCCATTAAGTGCAAACAAATAAGGCATAAAGCTATAATTGCTTTAATTTATGTACTCCATAAATAAAAGCTATAATAGCTTTAGAAGGTTGTTGAAAGTGTGGAAGCTAAGGTGCATACAGAAGTGTGGTAAAACGGTTAAAAGAAAATAGTTAACTACTCATATTATTCATTAAAAAATGAGTTGGACAATAAATCATTTAAAAACGGGTCAAATATGGATAATAACCATATTATCCATTTAAAAAATGGATAATCAATGGGTAACCAATGGATAACCAATGGGTCTAACTTTATATGCAAGAACTCATGGATAATATGGGTACTGATTAATCCATTTTTTGTCCATATCAAATATGGGTCAGGTCGGATAATTTATCCGTTTTTTATTACGCGTTTTCGACCTGAATCATATCCGACCTGACCCGCCTGTTTGCCACTCTTAGGTGCATAGAAAAGGAGGTTTTCTGTTGAGATTACCATTTATTACCGTCTCATTCGAAATAAAGTGGTCCATCACGAGTAGTGGCAAAATTAGAAAATTTGCTAAAGTTATTCACAATTTAATATATATACTCAAAAAGTAATTTTTGACCTTTATGTACGAAACATTATTTTCTATCTACATAATATAATTTTTTTCGCTATATGTGACTAGGCCACTGCTCACATGGGAAATCAGGGTATAGTCTCTGCTCTCTTCCCCCATATATTCAAGTTGTGTTTTGATCTGCATAAGTGTCAAAAGTCTAAACTTTGGCAGATACTTGAATTTCACACAGCATTTTAGCTACATAGGTGGACCTCCTGATGGTAGGCTAGGAACTCGCGTTTTTAATTACATTTTGCACTTTAGTTACTGCACTTTGATTGTATTTGAGTCTAATTGCTAATATTTTGTACTTATTACGTGCATTATGATGGGATCACGTTCGAGGGTCGAGGATCAAGTCTGAAAGTCAAAAAGTGAGAAAAAAAAGATTACTCTGGAAAAAATGCACCACTATGCCGCGCCATGCGCCGCAGGGCGCGGGTGCAAAATTCTTGCAGAGTGTAAGAATCAACTCTCTGAACTTCTCCATGGCACACCGCTTGGGGTGGCGCGGAATGCGTCGCGCTGTGCAAATTTTACAGAGTATTTCTCCTACTTCGGCTTGGAAATGATAGTTTTGTCCGGACATGTTCCTACATGGTTTAAATACACCAAAAATACGATTTTTAGATGACTTTTGAGTTTGGAAGCTTTGGGAGAGCATTGGAGGCTACAAGACACAGGATTTCATCATCTTTCCATCAATTCAATACGGGAGTTTGGATTGTAACGTTAGATTAATATTTTTTTTTTCTTTAATTCTATTTGTGATGACTTTCTCCATATCTACGGAGTAGTTTGTTAGGGTTTGACATGATTTGGTGATTTGGTTGTCGTTTATGGATTTGACTACTGTTTAATTGCTTGAATTTATTGGAGGAGTTTAATATAGTTGTAATTTTATTATTTATAGTGTTTAATCGAAAGAGTAACATCTTACTGAATATTATTGCAGCGTATGCCTTAATCTATTTTGGCGATTCTTTGAAGTAATCGAGAGAGATTTTTGAGTTACCGTTTAAATTAAGATTGAGAAAAATTCGCGAGAAGTTTCTCTTAGATCATTCCTACCAATAGATTCTTGCAAGTTTCACCGCACTTCACATTAGTTTATTTGAAAGGTTTAGATTTAATTGAGAGAGGAATCTAATTGGAAGTATAAGCTAATCACCTACTGAATTCGTGAGAATCAATAGAACATCAAGAGTGAAATATAATAGTATCATACCCAGACTAACAACCTTGCACCTATCATGCCAAAAACCCTTATTTCTCTCATTGATAAGAAACCAACTCTGCTAATCTCTAGTTCTTTGCAGTCAATTGTTTTACTTTAGTGTTAATCGTAGTTTTTATTCATTCCAATCAAGTTTTGATCATTCTGAACAGTAGTTAAATCAGGAATTACTATAGCATTGTTTAAATTCAATCCATGTGGAGACAATAATCATACTATACTATCTTTGTCTAGCAAGCATCAATTTTGTGTTGTGTTTTGTGCTCGTCAAATTTTGGCACTGTTGCCGGGGATTGGCAATCAAAGTGTTCAAAATAGTTTTTGGTGCTAATTCAGGAACTTATTTTATTTTATTCTTCACGGATTTTCTCTTTCGGGTGCAGGAAGTAAGTTGATTCCTCTGGTGTATGACTCGATCTTCTTCAAAAGAATTGATTCTATACAATCTAGAAGTGAAAAAGAGTCTGCAAGAGTTGAGGAAAGAGAAAGAACTCACCAGAAATTTCTTGGGGCAATCTTCAACCCAAGAACACATGGCTAATAACGGTGACGACGGGGTAGATTTAGCTGCAAGAGAGGCAGCACAACATAGAGAAGAAGTTGCATGACTAGCAGCTGATGCATCCCGTAAAATTGTTGATGAGACTATCGAAGATGATGGGGATCGAAGATTCAATCTAAATCGACCCTTGGTTGAAGATCATTTCGAAAACATGGGACCTAGGCCTAATAGAGCATTGGTTGATTATGCCAAACCAGTCTACAATCAGGGATTGTCAAGTGTCAGACCTCCACCGGTAGCACCAAAATAATTTCAAGTTGAAACGAGGTTTGCTTCAAACTATCCAGACAATTGTGTCTTCAGAAGGAAGGTTAATGAAGATCCTAACACTCACTTGATGGATTTTGAGGAAATGATAAACGTCTTCCAGTACAACAGAGTGTCAAAAGATGTAGTTTACTTAAGGGCATTCCCCTTTTCGCTGAAGGATGACGTGAAGCACTGACTTTGTAGCTTACCAACTGGGTCGATCAGGACATGGGAAGATATGACTAAAAAGTTCCTTGACAAATACTTCTCAGCTGCAAAAATAGTGAAATTCAGAAGGGAAATTCACAACTTATGCCAGAGGGACACCGAAACAGTTTTTGAGGCTTAGGAAAGATTCAAAGAGAGAGTGAGAAAGTGGCAGTATAATGGGATTGAATTGTGGATGCAACTCCAAGACTATTGGGATGGACTGACACCTTCCTCACGACGAACTCTGAGCACCGAAGTTGGAGGTCCTTTAATGAAGAAGACTCCTGAGGAGATTGTTGCAATTCTTGATGAGCTCTCTGAATATGCTAACCAATGGCCTGCTGAGAGTAATGATAGAATAAAATAAGTTAGGGTTCTTCAAGTGGATTATAACACATCAGTGCAAGCCCAACTAGACGCCATGGACAAATAGATAAGAAAGTTGACCTTAGCCAAATTCCAGAGCCAACCATCATCAGTTTATGACTTCTGTCGAATGGGTCATCAAACGCATGAGTGTCAAGCCTCAATTGTAGATGAAATGGTAAATATTATGGGAAGCTTTGACATAGGAAACTATCGGAGTGGTAATAATGTTAACTCTATGTGGCGGAGGCACCCAAGCTTTTCTTAGAGTTCACCAAGTAGTAGTCTGAACTCATGACAACAGAAAAATCTGAGACCCCGGGGACAAGGAGCTCCAGGATTTTTCAGAATTAGTAGAAGCGGCAATACTAGCCTCCCCATTCTAATCAGTCTATCATGGAAGATCTAATGAAAGCTATCATTATTAAGACGGATAAGAGATTTGAAACTCATGGTGCAGCTATTCGAAACTTAGAGAGGCAAGTGGGGCAGATTGCTAGTTTGTTATCCGAGAGGTCTCTAGAAACCCTCCGGCGAATGCCGAAAGTAATCCGAAGGAAACAATAAATGCAATGTCTTTGAGGAATGGCAAAGTATTGCAAGATTCGTTGGTAGCAGAGAAGAATGAGTTGACGGGAAATCAAGTTAAGAATGAAGTGAGGGCAGAGAAAGAGGATGATCTGAAGAAGAAGAAGAAGAAGAAGAAGAAGAAGAAGAAGAACAAACCTGAAGTTCCAACAAGGAAAAACAAAGACAAACAAATAAGTAATGATGATATGGAATAAAGTAAATATATTCCTGCTCTACCTTTCCCGCAGAAGCAGAGAACAGAGAAGTTGGACAAACAATTCGGGTGTTTCTATAATTGCTCAAGCAGGTGCATGTGAATATACTTTTCACAGATGCCAACTTATGCTAAATTCTTGAAGACCCATCGGTTGTCAAGCTCATAGAGCATTATAGTGCCATTCTACAAAACAAGCTCCCTCAAAAGTGTGTAGATCCAGGGAGTTTTACTATACCTTGCTCTTTAGGAAGTACTAAGTTTGAAAAGCCTTTGTGTGATTCAGGTGCTTCTATTAATCTTTTGCCTTTGTCTATTTTCAGGAAATTGGAGGCAGAGATAGGAGAAATCGGGTCAATACTTGTGTCCTTGTAGCTGGCGGATCAGACCACAATTATACCTGTAGGAATTGTGAAAGATGTGCTAGTTCGGGTGGATAAATTTGTGTTCCATGTGGACTTCATTGTGGTGAACATGGAGGACAATAGGGAGATCCCTATGATTTTAGGGAGACCCTTCTTGGCTACTGGCAGAGCAATTCTGGACATTCAAGAAAGGCAACTCATGTTCAGAGTGGGGGGAAGAAAGGGTGGTCTTCAAGATGGAAGGAGAAATGGGGGACTTAAAGGAGCGAATTGGAAAGAGTAAGAATGATAAGTGTGGGGTATACCCAAAGAAAGAAAAAAATAAGCTCTCAGCATAGATGTGTGCACTGGGTCGGGCGTGCAAAGGAGATCCTGACTTCGATTCAAACCCCGACTAGATGAATCAGGGAACTTTCCTTTATCACTTACTTTTTATTTATGTGTCATGGGGGACATGCCACAATTTAAAGTGTGAGGTGGGGAATGTAAATATGTACATGTATGTTTGTTTTCTTATGTGTTTTTGCTTTCTTTATTTTGTGCGAGAAAAGATTTTGACTTTTCCAGTCGATGGATTTCCTCGACGGTCTTCTTGAGGGATCAAAGTAGAAGAAAAATAAGATTTTATTTTTCTTATGTACTGTAACAATTTTGCCTTGGTTAAATGGAGATAACTGTTCTTAAATTTGTTGTGCCTTGAAAGTAGTGAGTGCATTAGTCATGACGTGTAGGCTCAGTTCTTGACTCTTTGAGAAGTGTTGTGAAATGTTTGATTTTGATGTTCTTAACTCCTTTGACTAGAGAGTCGGGATAAATTCACTCGTAAGTGAGTTATGTGCCAACGTGTGTGTGAGATTTTGTTAATATTTTATGCATGTCAGTTAATGTCTAGAACTTGCCCTGTGTATTTTCAAACCGAAATAGAAGTCTTGTTCAGTCTAGAAAGTGATATATGAATTTCTTTGTTGAGCCAATTATATGTTTTTGACCCGCCTGATTGTTGTGTATCTTAGTTAGCCCTTTTGAGCCGGTAATCATACTTCTCTGGCAACCACACTGCAAGCCGGATCCTTATTTGAATTGACTATCTGTTTGAACCTTTTATCTTTCTTGAGGACTTATTTTTGTTATGAGCTTGTAAAATCCAAGTGAGGTATGGTCGGGGTTTTTAGTGGAACTATTAAAAAAGGAGAAAGGTGCATTGTTTGAAAAAAAATTATGAGAGCCACTTGTAGGGAATTTAAAAATGAGTTCGCTTGAAAAGAAAAAAAATCAGAACTTAGAAAAGACAAAAATGGATTCCTTGCTAGTGGTAGTTCTCACCTTGTTTGTACTTAAAGATATTGGGAGCTTGATATTATTATGTATGAAGGTTGGGGTTTGGTGCAACGTAAGTGTGAGGTTAAATTGTCAATGTATATCTATTAAAGTGCTTAGGGAGGTGTAGTCACTATATTCAAATGCATCATACCCGTCTCGTAGCCTACATTACAGCCAATTAAAGTCCCATTTGATCCTTCACTAAGTGAGCTCAATTAGTAGAGTATTACACTATGGGCAAGCCTCTGGTATGTTTTCTATGGCGCATGAATTTTATTTCTAAGAGTGAGTGAATTCTTCCTATCTTGAGTTCCTTATTGTTCTTGAACTTTATTGTGTTTGGAACTACTCTCTATTGATTGTGTGAAGGGTACATGACTTGTGAAGGAAAGGTAATGTCTTTGACCTTTGTATTAGAGTAAGTGAGCAGGGTTTTGAAGAAAATATGTGACGTTTGTGATTCGAGTATTGAGGCTAAGATATTACGGTAGGGTGCTTAGTCTGTTTAAATATTCTTGGCATGACGAGTTAGGGAAGTTGCTTGAATAAAGTCGTCTCTGTTTGAAGTGTAATTTGATTGCTCGACGCTGAGCAATGGTTTGAGTGTAGGGTGTTGATAGTAGGCTAGGACTTCACGTTTTTAACGCTATGCACCGCCCATTGCAAACTTTACAAAGTATTTCTCCTACTTAAGCTTGGAAAGAATAGTTCCATCCGGGCCCGTTCCTACATGGTATAAATACACTAAGATATGATTTTTAGAGGACTTTTGAGTTTGGAAGCTTTGGGAGAGCATTGGAGGCTACAAGACACAGGATTTCATCATCTTTCCATCAATTCAATATGGGAGTATGGATTGTAACGTTAGATTGATGTTTTCTTTTTCTTTAATGCTATTTGTGATGACTTTTTCAGTATCTACGGAGTAGTTTGTTAGGGTTTGATATGATTTGGTAACTTGGTTGTCGTTTATGGATTTGACTACTATTTAATTGCTTGAATTTATTTGAGGAGCTTTAATATAGTTGTGATTTTATTCTTTATAGCATTTATCGAAAGAGGAACATCTTATTGAATATTATTGCAGCGTACGACTTAGTTTATTTTGGTGATTCTTTGAAGTAATCGAAAAAGCTTTTTGAGTTACCGTTTAAATTAAGATTGAGAAATATTCGCGAGAAGTTTCTCTTAGATCATTCCTACCACTAGATTCTTTCAAGTTTCACTGCACTTCACATTAGTCTATTTGAAAGGTTTAGATTTAATCGAGAGAGTAGTCTGAATCGGAAGTATAAGCTAATCACTTATTGAATTCGTGAGAATCTATAGAACCTCAAGAGTGAAATATAACAGTATCATATCCAGAGTAACAACCTTGTACCTATCATGTCAAAACTCTTATTTCTCACATTGATAAGAAACCAACTATGCTAATCTCTAGTTCTTAGCAGTCAATTGTTTTACTTTAGTAGTTAATCATAGATCGTATTCATTCCAATCAAATTTTGATCATCCTAAATAGCAGTTAAACCAGAAATTACTAGAGCATTGTTTAAATTCAATCCATGTGAAGACGATAATCATACTATACCATCTTTGGTTAGCGAGAATCAATTTTGTGTTATCTTTGGCTAGCGAGTATCAATTCAAACCAATTTCAGTCTTTTCTCCTCCTTTCTATTCTTGCTTTTTCTTCTTCTTTCTATTTTAGTTCTTTCTCCTCCCTTTCTGTTTTAGTTTTTGCTTTTTCTCTTCCTTTCTATTTTAGTTCTTTGAATACAACGTATTTATATTTAATATTTTTATATTAATTTTTTATTTATTTAATTACAATACATAATAGTCAACTAAATTAATTTTTCTTTTTCAAATTCCTCTCTTAAAATTAAAGGCCTCAAATTGTAACTTATCGCTCAACAAATATAAAAATATAAATTCTTCTGCCACAACCAATGGCGACTAAGAGTTTGAGACTCTTTTTTAGTTCTTTGGCTATTAACATACCCTTAATCTTGATCTTATGAGTAAGCATTTGATAATTTAAAGTTTGAACGTCCTTTTGATCACTGACCCATTAATAAATTAGAAATTTTAAAGTGTGAAACATGCTTAATCAAATACCTTCCCTTCCATAGCACCCACTTCGTGAACAAATCTCTCTCTCTGATTTTCTTTTTCTTTACAACTTTTTTTTGTTATATCAGGATTATAAGTTATCATAATCATTATTCATTGAATTTTCAAAGAGTTGCACTTCGAATTTTATCGCTAGTGATAGTATAAAATGGTTCCTCGTCGTGCTCAAATCCCGGGTCCGCCCTTCTTAGCTAGAAAGAGAAAAACAATACAAGGTCCATTAATAAACGTGACCATGTATCATACGATTTTTTAAATTTAATTGGCACAATCTGAAAGAAAACAAGAAGCGTATGCTTTTCCTTTTTTTTTTTTCTTTCTATTTTCTTAAATTAAAATGTTCTGTTTCAACTTTCAGATAAGATATAGAAATTCGCAGTTTCTTAGCTAGGAAAAAACATAACAACTGTTAAAGCAAAGCTTGATATAATAAAATGAGTAAAGCTGGAACAATATCATTGACAGTTCCATTTTAGTATTGCAACTCAGAAACGTGAAGATACTAATTAATCTAAAAGCTTGAGACCTTTCAATTTTGAACTCGTCTGAATATAACATCTGTCCTTCATCCTCATCAATTATTGTTGAACCACAAAATGGATTAGGGGACACATAATAATATCAACTAAATATGCATTTTTTTTAAAGATTTGTTTGTTGTTTTATCTGTTTTGTTTAACTTACATTATAAACTCCTTCCTCTATCATTGAGCGCAACTTTTGGGGAGAGCTGTACCCTCTAGCCTCCCCACTCACACCACTTTTTTCCTTTACGTTCTTTAATCTCTTTCTTCTTTTTAACCTTGTAATGAAATGAGGAACACCAGTACTAAAAGCTGACAACGAGAAAGCAAAGCATATGCGCAATACAGTTGGCTGAAATGAAGAACCAGAATATTTACGCGACGAGCACATTATTCTGTTCAATCAGTGCCCCTAATGTTTACGGGGATCCGATGACCCCTCACCCATACACATGGATCCGCCTGGAGAGTGGGAAAAAAATAAGAAACAATTAGAAGGAAAACACACAGGCCTAGGTAGTTGTGGCAAAAAAGTGTAAAAGAGAACGCCCACCGTGGGGCTCGAACCCACGACCACAAGGTTAAGAGCCTTGCGCTCTACCAACTGAGCTAGACGGGCTTGTTGTACATATTTCCAGTAATAAATAATTTGATCACTTTAGGGATCGATTGTCACTCTAGTTTTCTTTCAAGTATTAGCCTTTCGTTGATCATTTTCGACGACACAAGCATTTGAGTATAAAAATATGTTGAACTTGTGCCTAGGTGCTTGTTGAAAATATAGTTTGATGATTTTCGTTATCGATTGAGTGACATCCTGTGCAATTAACCTTTATAAACGTGGACACTTCCAGTTGGGAGGGAAGATGAGAGTAGAAAAGAAGTGTGCATGATGGTTATTTCCGCAAGCAATTATAGGTGTAAGCATTGTGGTCTGCAAAGTTTTTGCATGAAAATTAGGTTTGCATTAACAAAGTGTTTAGAATTTTATAAACCTAAAAAGAAAAGTAACTCCAAAAGCTAAAGGGACTCGTCCAATAAGAAAGAAAATTGTGGTTGTTTAGTAGTGCTCAATTATTGAACTCTTCGATTCCACAAAGTCAAATCTTTCTTTCCAACTTTCCTTTTCTTTATTTTTTTAATTATTAAGTTTGCTGGTAGCAAAATAGACATATACACTAGAAAAATACTTCACCCTTAGCTTTTTTATTCACTTGGCTTAGCAAGGCACTCATCCAATCCTCTTTCCGAACCTGCAGATAAATTAAGGAAGAGAAATACAACAAAAAGCCAAGAAATCTACTCATATGTGGCCATGTATTGACCATTTGATTTCTAAAACTTGGCACAATCTGAAAGAAAAACAATTTATGTTTATCATTAATTACTCATTCTCCAAATCATCTCTCAAGGCTTTTTGAAATGCTATCATTATTATGGATAAAATTGTAAAATATAGTCAAATTTCTCTATAACAACATCTTTATATATCAACATTTTTCTATAAAAGCCAAGCTTTTTACTGAACTAATTTTTATATTATGGTATAATATATGTTCTCTATAACAGCACTTCGTTATAACATTCAAAAATATTCGAAACAAACGAGGTTGTTATAGAGATGTTTGACCGTACATACTTTATTTATTTTTTCTTAAAAGGAGTATAAAATCAAAGTGGACAACTAAAAATGAACTTAGATAGTGCATTTTTAGTTAAAGAGACTTCACTTATCCAGCAAATCGTTTTGTAGCAATTGAAGACGTTTTGTTTTCAATTGAACACATAATGGATTATTAGCCCCAAAAAAAAAACACATAATAGATTAGGGGACAAATTATATCCACTAGTGGAACAAATAACTGAAAATGCAGTTTCTGATGTTTGTTTAACTTATTATAAATCCTATTCCTCCTTTATAATCGTGAGCAGCTCACAAATATTTTCTTTATCTTTCTTCTACTCTCTTCTTCTGGTGTTGGTGTTGGTCTTTAAGCTTAGTTTAACTTAATTTTAAGTTTGGTATAGCTTAAAGAGAGTGAATGAAAAATGGTGGGAAAAGAAATAGAGGAAAGTGAAATTTTGAATTAGTGCACTTTGTCCCTCATTGAAGAAGGAAAGAAAATTTATGTGTATATATAGAGAAGCTCTTCTTCTAGCTCTTAAGGAGTTGAAAAGAAGGCAAGTCTCGCGCCGTCGTCGTCGCTCGGCTTCGGATTTGGACTAAATTCTTTTCAAATTATTTAATTAATTAATTTCGAATCCGAAACAACCCACGACCCGGTCCTGTTAGACCCGTTTTCTTTCCCTGATTATTTTAAATTTCCGCAATTTTCAAACCTGTTCCAAACAGCTATGGCTGTTCTGAAAGGTTGCAAAACCTTTTCAGAAACAGTACTAAATTGGCTATAAATATACCTTGAATCCCAGAATTTTTACTTACTAAATTTTCTGATCTTCTTCTTCTTCTGCACAAAATATTCCAATGTGTTTTACAGCCTTCGAGTGGTTCGCTGTTCACCGGCGTTTTTGGTACCAACACTCCGGTGAGTTAAATCGTTCTATTCTGGGAGGATATATTCCAACACCTCGGGTACTTGAGGGGAATAATTTCCTTAAGGACGCACTGTGTATTCAGTGGGCTCGATTTATTCTTATATTATTTTTCATAGAAAACAACTAAAGACACCTGGACTAGCGCCCCCGCGCTCAGCACGCGCTAGTGGTCGCGCTAGTCAGGTTTCTTACTGTCCCTGGTATATTCCACTAGTGCGGTCGCGCTAATCCCACGCTAAAGCTCGCGCTATTAAAGTTTTTCACGTTTTTGTATTTTTTCAGAAATTATTATTATTTTATTTTACAGCAATACAGATTAATAACAGTTTGGTTATTTATGCAAATTAAAAATGAAAGAGAACATTCAACCCAAAAGATACTGACATCCAATAAGCCAAGCATATTTGAAACTGCAAGAAAATTATAGCTAAAGTGAAACCAGCATGGCAACCGCACTGATCTAGTAGACCTCAGCGCAAGGTATTTTTTACAATGTGGAAAAGAAAAACAAAAACAAGGAGAAGAAATGAAGATCAAATTTGAATGGTCTTGCCGAATTACCAAATAAAAAGATCTTTACTCAAATAGTCGCCGAATTCATTATTTACTTTGACTAATTATGCAAGATTATATATATATTTATATATATAGTTTATACATATATTATATATTTCCTAACTATTTTTAATTTAAGCGATTGTGAGTGTAGCAAGTTAGGTCCATTTTTCAAATAAAAATTGACCCATTACAAGCTTGCAAAGTACGAGGTGAACTTAAAGGCCCATGGGTTTTACTAAGGCCGACATTCCTTTTGGGGCATTCAATTCTATCTTCAACTTACAGAGGCCTATATTTACACTTGGTCAGTTGGAAGTTGGAACTAGTGGTGGTAAAATAGTTTAAAAAATGAAAAATGGTCAATTATGTCTTTATACTATTGAAAAAGGTCTAATATTATTCTTCAGTTCAAATCATATTCCTGACATCATACTATCGGTCTAAATATATCCTAACATTATAAAAGTTGTACAAATTTATCCTTCCTCCGTTAACTGCCTCCTTATGACCCTATGAACACATTTTATTGCTACCTCACCGTTTCACCTCATTTGTAGCTACCAAGTTCAATGACTTTGAAGTTCTATCATTATGTTGAAGACTTCACTGCCTCAGCTTCCTCTTGCTTTTCAAAATACCTATTGTTTCTCAGGCCGATCCTGGAATTATACGTACCTTTCACTGGACCTTGTCATTTTGTGTTTTGTTTTGCATTTCGTTGTGTTGCTGCTAAATTTGTAAGATTGATTTAGGAAAAATTTTAGTAGCATTGTTATATTAACGTAAAACATAAAGAGAGAAAAAACAGTAGCCTTCCAGAAATGTGGTTGAAGAGAAAGAAACAAAAAAAATTAACCTTCATGTCTAGGTTGTTTTTCTTTCTCACCATAGTCAATTTTAAAACCTTAAACTAGTTTGTGTGTACGTTTGCTCAGTTTTTTATCTAAAACAAAATGTATTTTGTACGCATGAATTGTGAATAGGAAAATCAGAATTTTCTCGGTTCACATTGTTTCATATTATCTTTAGTTGTTAGCATTTCTTTTGGTATAGTTTGTTTGTATATTTTTTAGCTGTGATTTTTCTTCAAATGAAAAGAAAAGAAAGGTTGTGGGGAAGGGATGAAAATGTTAGTGGAATGGTGAGGTGGCAATGAAATGTGGTCATGGGGAGGCAGTTAACGGAGAAATGATATGTTCGTACCACTTTTATGATGTAAGGGATATATTTGGATCGATAGTATGATCTTATGGGTATATTTGGATTGATATTATAATGGAGGGCAATATTAGACCTTTTTCAATAGTATAAGGGTGAGCAGCTCACAAAAAACAGTTATCCTATCGTATCATTCACTAAAAATGGGTTGGATAATAAACTTTTTAAAAATGGTCAAATATGGATAAGAATCATATTATCAATTAGAAAATGGATAACCTATGGATAACTAATGAGTTTAACTTTTATATTTGTAAAGCCTCAAATTAGGGATTCCTCAAGTTTGGGAGACCAGAAATTCTCCCAAAAGTGATCACATTAAAAAAGTCATGGATAATATAGATTTTCATATTATCTGTCGGTTAACCCGTTTTTTATCCGTATTAAATATGAATCAAGTTGAATAATTTATCCGTTTTTTACATTACCCATTTTTATCCGACCCATATCTGACCTGACCGCATATTCTACCGCTCCTTGTTGGAACTATTATCCCTGCCTCAATAGAAATGGCCAGACTCAGAGACAAATAAGTCAGCTAAATTTGTGGATGCAAAAAAAAAACAAGTTTCCAAGATCATGAGAATAACATGGATATAGTTTGGAAATTAATTAGGGCAAAGCTATAGCCTTTCTCTGTGGTTGTGCACAAGAATAGCTGCTTTAATAGATCTAAACTCATAGCTTTAAAAATATATATAATAAGTTCAATATTAAAAATTTTAAAATTAAACTCATATACTTTAAATTTTAGATCCGCATCTGAGATTAATTATGTCATATTTACCATCACAAGGAGGATGGAGAACACATAATCTACTTCCATCAAATCAAGCACGTCCTAATTGTGATATTTTCTCCTTTATCTGTTTGATCAGGAAATCTATCTTTTGAATTCTCCTTAGCAGTGAATATCTTCTTCATAATTAACAAAATATTCCTTTTAAACTGTTGGAAAATATGAATCCATAACACAATGAATGAAGGAACACAAAAGAATATGCAAGTCTCTTACACGATGAATGAATATTGCAAAATAGTATCTCTACCTTCTAGATATAAAAGCAAGAAGTATTCTATGGCTTTTAAGTGCATAACTTGGAGAAGAAAAAAAGAATTTGGAGGAGAAACAAATCTGGAAACAACTTTTTATTTAAAAGGTATTTTATTTATTATTTATATTTAAAAAAGAAATTCTATCAAGGCCCAACAGAGGCGAATCCAGCATTTTGACAGGGTGGGTACACTATCAAGAAGAGAGGTGGATCCAGAATATAAATTTTACGGGTTCAACCTTTAGTTCTTATGATTGCGTACTCATTGCACTTTTGGAATTATAAGTTCAATTTTCTTTAAAATAGTAATTTTCTTACATCTATATCTGTTTTCATGTTGAAAATACTGAGATCAGTCGAACCCATTGACTATGTGCTACATCACACACTGCTACTAGTTTTAATATACACATTTTGTTTAATCATATAGGAATTTACAGCGACAACAGAAGAATGTGAATTTCAATGTGTGAAAATTTTGAAAGAATAAACCAAACAAAAAAAGAAATAAAAAGAAAAAATATATAATTAATACGCAAAAATAACACCAGACCATCTCCCGTAGGCGGCTACTTTTAGAAGAAAAAAAAAGAAGGAAAAAATAACAAGATTGACATAAGATTTGAACTCGCAACAACACCTAGAGAGGTACGCTCAATAATCATCACATCATATAATACTTTGAGTATGAGTGCACACATACTCAAAGTAGCTCCTTTTGTCAAAGGTTATAGAAAATGAAAATATTTTGGCAGCAATGGAAGGAACAGATCTAGTTTGGAAACTGCCACAGCCAATTTTGGAGCACATTCTGTCTTTCCTTCATATTAAAGATGCTGCAAAAACTAGTATAGTGTCTTTAAGGTTTGGAACAGTTTAGATTTTGGTAATGCTTTCTATTTGAAGTCATTGTGACACTTTTGTATAATGACCAGTAGCATGTTTGATCAATCTGGAAAAATCAGTTTATTTTGAAAAGTATTTTTTTTAAAAGTATTTTTGGATAAAAACAGTTCGTGTTTGAATAATCAATTTGAATAGTACTTTTAAATAATAATTTGTGTTTGACCAAGCTTTTCAAAAAGTGTTTTTAAGTGTCAAATTACAAATAAGGACGCAACGAGATTTGCTTAATAGTTAATATTATATAAGTAGATAAATAATTACAAATATTGCTTATTAAAGATAACAATTAAGTTTTAAATTTTATTTAAGTAAAATAAAAAAATAAAATTGAAAAGTACTTTGTTCTTTCAAGATAATTTTAAAAAAATCACAATCTCAAAAATTATTTTATATTACTTAATAGTTTAAATCATATAAGGTTATTTTGGTATATATAATATTTTGCAAAGGGTATTTTTGGAAGGAATAAAAATCAAAACTGCTTCTGCTTCTAATTTTGGAGAAAAATTATTTTTTTCTCCTTCTAATCAAAAACACTTTTTTTTTCTTAAAAAACTTGGCCAAACACCTAAAAAACTGGTGTATGTTAATTTTGTGACTTTAAGGTCGACGACGCTTAGTGAAGCTTATTACTCTTGAGTTTTGGTGTTCCTATACTTTTGACTTAACCAATTAGCAAATTTCGCACTACGAAAACAGAAGTCCAAGTAAATCAGCAATGACGAGCATGTTTGTTTGTCTCGTATAATACACAAGCTCTTTACCCTCTAATTCAAATTTATGTGCGCAAAATGATAGTATTATTATTTTTCATAAATATCTTGCCATTTATTATTTTTTGATCTTTATTTATTTATATACTTATCATCATCCGGCCCTCTACTGCTACCAATATTAACTAAGCAAAAAAAGGATTCTAATCTACATAAGAAGCGAGACTTAGTTCATAGGAGATTTATCATTAATATGATGATTGGAATGGAAATCAAAAATACAACTAGGATCCTCGTGGTCCAAGATAATTATCTATTTGTTTTTTCATTTATATCTAAAATTGTTGCCGTTTTACTTCGCTCTTTTTCATTTTCACCCAAACAGATATGCACTAACTCATCTGAAATAAGGTAATAGTCTCTTTCCGACCTTTTGCATGAAACTCCTTCCTACAAATGCTTGTAGTTGGTAAAATTTAGTTAGTTTAAGACAAATAGTAATAGTATGATGACTTACATTTGTAGCGGGTAAAATTCAATGATTTTATGTTATGAGAGAAAAACTTCGGTTATTTCAATATGATCTAAGATAAATTTGTGATAAAATTATTATAATGAATAACGCTTGTATGGGTCAAAATCTTATCAAAAAAGTTCTATTTAAGTAAGGACGACCAAGAGTCAATAAAGCCGAAGTTATGTATGGGAAATAGTATACAGGCGAGTAGCCGCAGCTACGGTCGAGGTCGAACATTCTGATCGGCTCAAACGGCTAGCTTATCAAATTAGATACTTTGGAGGAATATTCCACAGGATATTCTCGAAATTCGGGTACTCTGGTTTAGGACTGCTGGAAAAGAGAAGTGTCATGTATAAGTAGTAAGAGAGAGGACTTCAAGGGGCGCTGGCTCTAGAAAGAATACAGACACACCTCTTTTAGAGTGGAGACGGTCTATCACTTTATGCTCTCCGCTAAAAGGAGAAAGGTTATAAGATTCTTGTATTCGTCTATTGATCAGCTTTATCAAACAATGTGGATCTGCCTTGCTCGGGATTGAGTGAATCTTTTTCTTTATGTACATTTTGTTGTCATTCAATGTTATTCAATGCATAGTCTTTTTCTCATACTATAGAATTCGACCACGATTATGGCCGATATTTATATTCTACTATACTTTTACATTTCCGTTGTCCATCTCAGATCTGGAGTTGATTATCTTTAACTAGAATTTGCCTATTATCTTCTTATTTAATTAGTTTAACAAAAAGACATGAAACGTTTTGGTCAAACAATTTGGCGCCGTCTGTGGGGACTTTCTAGTTAAAATTTTAGTTTCCTTTAGATCTAAATTCAATTCTAGTTCCACTTTCTATTCATTGGTGGCATCATACCTTCGTTACAAATGCAAACTTGAGGAAGTCGTTGACAAGCTCTTGAAATAGCCAGACCAATCAAGATTAGATCTTTGCACATATGTACAAGATGCTCTATAGTTCTTAGTGGATTATATTGTTGTTGCATGATGCTGGAAGGCATGTTAAGCTAATAGAATGAGCTCGTGACTTGTGAAGATTTTGTAAAAAATAGGAAATTAAAATTACGTTTGATATCAATATGAAAACTACGTTTTGCTGTAGTAGTGGTTTTGGTATATCATGGGTGTAAATTGTTAGAGTAGGATTATGACCATTATGTATTAAGCACGTCCACAATCCTATTGCCATATTAATGCTAGACATCGATCTATATCTTATATATGTTGCTCTCTCTTAGAGAGGGATGATAGCATATTGTGTAACTCTTTGAAATGATAAACTTGTCTTGCCTTTATGTTTATGGTATGGCTTACGTATCCTTTGGTTTTGTGCACCCGGGATTGGATCGGATTGGATCACAAACGCGTCGAGATTGGACTGGGACTCGAACTCGAGATCCCAACAGGCGAAGTAATTTGCCAGTCTATAAGATGCCCAAATTTGACTAACAACGAAGTTAAGCACGAGTTCAAGATTGGGTCTAAAGCTAACACTCGATTACGGAGCAAAACAAGTCGTCCCACAGTGCGACTCTCAGCCCGTTTTCAATCAAGTCGCAGGGACTTTCCAAATCAAGGAACAAAGACTACAAAAACACTAGGCCGAGATCTACAAGTTGTTACCCGAGTTCGGTGAATGCCAGCTCGACCAAATCCCTTGAGCACAGAACGCCGAAGTAGACGACCTTGCCAATCTGGTAGCAGCCACTAAAAGAATAACCGGAGAAGGGAACGTGGTCACTCCTCTCCACTCGTCGACCAATCAAGTCGAGGTAACGAACGATTTCATTTGGTTTTAACTTACTATTTTTTTGAGTGGGATAGAAACAGGATCATTCTCCCAAATACGCGAACAAGGAACGACCGCCGTCATATTAAAAAAGTATATTGTGTGCCTCTCCGGCCTCCCCAAAAAAGGATAAGTTGCGACAACGGACCCCAACTCATCAAGAAAGAGGTCGTCGAATCCTCCGAGAAGCATCATACCACAAGAATACTCTCCACGTTGTACCGTCCAGCAGGCAACAGGCAAGCGAAATCCTCCAATAAATCGATACTTAACGTCATAAAAAAAAATCGAAGACGCCAAGAGACCATATAGACTGGGACTGGATTGCCAGTCGGGGAAACATGCAAATCTCTCCAATATATGTAGGCAAAGCATAAGTGTGAGAAGCTCGCCCGCATTTTTGCCAAAGCGACGTTGCGTCAATTGAACGAGCTAAATTCGACCTTGCTCGAATTAACTATGAGTTAAATTCGACCTCGCTCGAATTAACCACGGGTTACATTCGACCTCGTTCGAATCCACGCCTATGCGGCCCCCGACCATCATCAATTAAACGAGCTAAATTCGACCTCGATCGAATTAACTACGAGTCAAATTCGACCTCGCTCGAATCAACCACGGGTTACATTCGACCTCGTTCGAATTCACGCCCATGCGGCCCCTGGATATCATCAATTAAATGAGTTAAAATCGACCTCGCTCGACTTAACTACAAGTTAAATTCGACCTCGCTCGAATTAACCACGGTTTACATTCAACCTCGTTCAAATTCACGTCCATGCGGCTCCTGGCCATCATCAATTAAACGAGTTAAAATCGACCTCGTTCGACTTAACTACGAGTCAAATTCGACCTCGTTCGAATTCACTACGGTTTACATTCGACTTGTTCGAATTCACGCCCATACGACCCCCAGCCTTCATTAATTGAAAAAGCTAAATTCGACCTCGCTCAAATTAGCTACGGGTTACATTCAACCTCGTTCGAATTCACGCCCATGCGGCCCCCGACCATCATCAAACAAAGGTAACATTCGACCTCGATCGAATCGACTCATATCCGACCCCATTCGAGACAATTAGTGTTCGGGCTCGTTCGAACCACTCGAAGAGTCAAACATTTGGCCTCGCTCGACTCGACACGTATCCGACCTCGTTTGAAACAGTTAATGTTCGACCCCGTTCGAGTTAGTCAGCATTCGACCGCGTTCGAACCAACTAAGAGTGAGGGACTCTTGCAAAGAAAAACATTCCCAAAAAAAGAAGATAGGGGCCAAAGACGTACAAAAAAATCAGATGTTCCATTCCAATGAAAATAAACATCTTACAAATGGCCAAAAGGGCGCTCCCACAAAAATAAAATACAAAGAGAAGAACAAAAAATAACTAAGTGCAAAAGCTTCACGCTACATTATATCTACCCACGTCGTCACCGCCTTCCCCGTTTGGTCCAGTAGCATCACCTCCACTATCACCCACTCCATCAGTATGTTCATCATCAAACGCAAGCCCGTCTTCAACCTCTTCATCTTCATCGGTCTCCGGTGTCGCAGGGTCATAGCTGCAGACAAGCCGGGCTTCACGTGCTTTAGCACGAGCATCTTCAAAAACGGCTTCAGGAACATTCCCCGCCGTCATCAAGCCCCTGTATATATCCCACGGAGCCTCAGCATGGATCTACATCTAGTATAAATGGCAAGGAACGTCAAGGGAGGCAGATGCATGAGAGGGAGTCTGAGCTAACAACCGTGCCTTCTCAATCTCGAAAGCAACAACTTGGTCACCCAGGCTCGAGACATCTCTCTCAAGCCCACCAATTTCGCTCATCAAGTCGCGCCTCCCTTAGCGCGGTCATTTCCACCTCACTTGCCCGTTCAGACCTGAGGACGCAGATAGAGTCCTATAATTTCGCTAACCTTGTCAAAGCCGCTAACCAGGCCCCCTCAGTCCCCTCCAACTCAGACACCTTCTCCGCCAACTCGATACTCAGGCCAACGACTCTAATTGCGCTTTGCTCAAGCTCTGCCAGCAGGGCCACCACTTTCGCCTGAAGATCGACACACTCAGCCACGACCCCCTTCTCCACCTCGAATTCTTCTTCCTTGGCCCTAAGAAACCCCTCAAGTTCGCTGTATCTGCCAATAAATCGCACCAGGTCCTCGTCCTTCCGGTCCAACTCCTCTCGAAGGGATTGGAAATTGCCACCTGCCCTAAGCCGCGCATGCATCTCGCGGCACTTGTCACGATACCGGTGGTACTTCGATACCATTTTCTGGAAAACGGCAGTTCGTTTTTCCTCCCGATGGGCACTCTCAATCTCCAGGATAAAAGTCTGAAGAAAGAAAAGAGAAGAAAAAAAGGTTCAGAAATCAGCAAAAGCGGAAGGCGCGAAACAAAGAAAACAGTAAAGAACTCACCCTTAAAGCCATCCCGGCTATGCCCCGTAACAGGCCGGTATCTCTGAGCTCCTGAAGGGCCCTAGTTTCGGCGGCATAGCAAAGAGTGGCGAAGGAGGGAACCAAGCTCACTGTATCCTCCAACAAATCACAGTCCGAAGGAATTTCGATCAAGCGAGAAGAACCATCCGCTCTCACCTCGACCCGGGCGAACCCTTCCTCAAACATTCTCACATCCTCAGGATCAACCTCAGATCCGGGCGAACCCTTCCTCAAACATTCTCACATCCTCAGGATCAACCTCAGAGCCGGACTCATAATCGTCTATAACCACTCCCTTCGCCCTCTCACCGGCCGAAGAGGGAACATCGGCCCGCTGTGAAGTCGATGGATCATCCCTCAGAATGACCACAGCCGCCTCTGAGTTCTGCCTTTCTTCCAAGGAAACCACCTCCACGCCCGAAAAGGGCACAGTCTCCACGCCCAAATCAGTACCGTCGCGCGGTTCGTACACAACCAACTCGGGTTCACCCCTCAAAGGCCTCTTGTCTCGGTCACCCTGTCAGTCACTATCCTTTGCCTTTTTAACGGATCCTCTTCGTCTTCGCTCTGTGATGACTCATCCACATGAAAAATTGTGGAAGTCGGAACCTTCACCACTAGAGCAGCATCTTTGCGGTTGAGTGCATGCGAGGCCGGAGTCTGCGAAGTAGCGGCAGACTAAGCACGCTCACTTGCAGCCGCAGTTGGTATAGGTCCGATCGAAGCGCTCGACTGACAGAAAGCAGGAATAAGAGCCCTCGCCCTCCTCGAGGCCCTCCGACCTACAAACAAAAGAGGCTTAATCCAAAAGACAGGAGGGAATAAAGGACGGAACGAAGGGCAAAATTATTAAGGGCAAGATGAAATAACTCACCGGTTGAAGGTCTGCGCACAAATCTCTCATTAAACGGCGACCACTCACGAATCCTCGTGTATGAGGCAAAATCTGGCTCACCCAGTTGCGAATGTTCCATTGGGGAGAAACACTTACAAGCATAGTCCCATTGCTCGAGAAACCCGATAGGATTCGACACCACATGCTCCGTCCTCACGAAGAAGAAGTTGGCCTAAAAGCGGCGATTAGTTTTTTCATCCATCTTCACCACCAGGCCCTTAGTCCCACGATGAAGAAGGTGTATCATGGTACCCCTATGAAAACTTGGTACGAAGAGGTGAAGTAGATGCCGGAAGGAAATCCCGCGGTCGGCCAACTCCGCGTACTTGATGAGCATAAGGAAACGCTTGTATATATACGGGGAGAGTTGAGTCGGGCACACATCATAATAACAGCAGAAGTCCTCTGCCAATGAAGGAAGGGGAAGTGTGTAACCAACGACAAACGGGTACGCATAAAATGCACAATACCCTGGGCGATGTATCTGCACGACGTCATCACCAACGGGAATGAGCCCAACGTGGTCGGGAATCCTCCATTTAGCCTTAAACGCAACAAGCGTCGCAACATCCATTTCAGAAATAACGGGCTCGGGATCGTCATCAGGAGGGTTCTTGAAATCAGACCTGGCCCTTCCCCGAACGTGGAATTATCTCATCCACGGTGGGGAAATCTCGCCTTCCACAATGGCTATCCCTTTTTCATGAGATGGCATATCCATTTCTGACGCACGGGATCAACTGCTCTATCAAGGTTAGAAGATGCACTAGCCATTTCTTCTCTGGTTATGTAGATGAGGAGTGCAAAGGTGAAGGGGGTAACAATGGAAGGAAACGTTAAAAGAAGAGAGATGGCGATGTAAAAATCTGAAGAAGGAGAAGAGAAAGCCTGGGGTTTTTCAAACGGTTAGGAAATGCAGCAACCCAAACGAGAAGTTCCCTTCTATATTTATAAGAATACCGACATCCTGAGAGGGAAAACCAAACGCCGCCACATTAACTCCAAAACAAAAAAGGCGTAGGAAACAACATAACGTATAGGGAACGTGCGCCATAATGACGCATGACGAAATGACGTCATTTCAAACCAACGTAACGGTCAGGTATGGCTCTCGAAGCGTCACGTCGTTACCTCGCCATAAAGGGTTCACCCCTCGACCGAGATGCTCAAATTTCTCAAATTGCAAACTGGCGAGGTCCACCCATCTTGCTCGCCCATAGACGACCCCGACAGGCGGAGGGACTAACTGTATGGGTCAAAATCTGATCAAAAGAATTTTATTTAAGGAAGGAAGACCAAGAGTCAATCAAGTCGAAGTTGTGTATGGGAAATAGTATACAGGCGAGTAGCGCAGCTACAGTCGAGGTCGAGCATGCTGATCGGCTCAAACGGCTAGCTTGGCAATTAGATACTTTAGAGGAATATTCCACAGGATATTCTCAAAATTCGGATACTCTAATTTAGGACCGCTGGGAAAGAGAAGTGTCTTGTATAAGTAGTAAGAGAGAGGACTTCAAGGGGGGCTGGCGCTAGAATGAATATAGACACATCTCTTTTAGAGTGGAGACGGTCTATCACTTTAGGCTCTCCGCCAAAAGGAGAAAGCTTCTAAGATTCTTGTATTCGTCTATCGATCAGCTTTATCAAACAATGTGGATCTGCCTTGCACGGGATTGAGTGAATCTTTTCCTTTATGTACATTTTGTTGTCATTCAATGTTATTCAATGCATAATCCTTTTCTCATACTATAGAATTCGACCACGATTATGGCCGATATTTG
Source organism: Nicotiana paniculata (assembly GCA_005239505.1). NCBI lineage: Eukaryota > Viridiplantae > Streptophyta > Magnoliopsida > Solanales > Solanaceae > Nicotiana > Nicotiana paniculata. The sequence goes on along the minus strand of ML308749.1, from coordinate 16,526 downwards.
TATTCTACTATACTTTTACATTCTCGTTGTCCATCTCAAATCTGGAGTTGATTATCTTTAACTAGAAGTTGTTCATTATCTTTTTTATTTAATTAGTTTAACAAAAAGACATGAAATTTTTTGGTCAAACATCACTAAGCATAGGTGAAATTAATTCCAAGGAATATATCAATGTGATTGTATAGGCTAATTAGAAGTCTAATACTATTAGGACATGATCCTAGGATCATATCTACTTGTGTAACTACTAATATTTTAGTCTAATGAAATAAATATCTTTTCTGTCAGAAAAAAAACTCCCAACGCCGAGAGCACCTATCTCGCTACTGCCGACTTCACTCAACGAGAACTTCCTTTTCCTATGGAAATCGGCGTTCTATCCACAAACCAGGTAATTGTTTTTCACACACAAAAGGAAAATATAAATCAATCCCCACTTTGTGAATCCTCTGTGGCAGGCACCTCCTTTTGCTTGAGATTATGGAAAATAATTTGGTGATAATGGAAGGGACGGATAAAATTTTCCAGTTGCCACAGCCAATTTTGGACCACATTCTGTCTTTTCTTGATATTAAAGATGCTGCAAAAGCTAGTACATTGTCCAAGGTTTGGAACAGTGTTTGGACTTCCCTCTCTTCCTTAAATTTTGGTGATAATTATTTAATTCATTCCAAAAATATTGTGGATCAAATTCTAGCAAATCGGCTAAACCAGATCAACATCTCTATAAAAAGGTTCAAGGTAAATGTACCAAATTATCGATCGAAGGATGTGGATAATTGGATTGAAATACTGGTAACCTGTAATATCAAAGAGCTGTTTTTAGAGGTTGGGATATACACTTACAACAAGTTGCCTGAAGTATTCTTTAAATGTGCTTAGTTTACGTGGATTTAAGCTTGAATTACCCTCGGGTGGCATAAAGTTTTCATCTTTGCGAGAGTTATGCTAATACCTTGTTGATTCATTTTTGGACGAGCAATGACTTCAAGCTCTATGCAAAATTTGTAGCCATTTAGAAGTTTTGTCTTTAAGTGGATTTCATGGACTAGTGAGTTTACAAGTTTCAGGAACTTTACCTAAACTAAGGACGGTGAAGTTGCTAAATTGCCCTCCTAAATTCAAGATGGTAAAAGATAGTAGTAGCCTACAAAATATTTGAGAACATATTGATTTGTTGACTGGTTGATCTGTGGACAGTTGGACAAAGTTCTCTGTGCTCTGTCAACTTCAAGAAATAGTAGAAACACAAGGATTTAATTCATAATATATGGAAAGAAGGGACAAAAATTCACACGCTGATACATGACACATTGACCTCTTCTCTGCTAAAACTGAACATTCTTTTGGTATATACTTAATTGGATGAAGCTTCCCCTTCTCCTCACATGTTTCCTCTTTTTCTTCTTTAGCCCCGGCCACGATTCGGGGCTGAGGTGGGGGAATTTCGCACTACTTATAACCTGATCCCAAAGAGGTTTAACCGTTTGTATATTCGTTTCATGATTGATTTTTCATGAACACATTTATTACCTTTGTTCCTGTTGTGTTTTTCTGGTTTTATAGTTTTACATACAAAGATGCAGCTGATGATGAAGACGAGAAGCCTTGTTGTGCATCTCTACGTTGGAAATGTTGGAAGCATGAGTTAAAGAAAGTTAAATTGCAAAACTTTACATGTACGGAGCTAGAGAAGCTGAGAAACTATTTTCTCACAAATACAAATATATTGGAAAAGATAATTGAAGATCCACCATAATGCAGCCTTTGTACTTCAATTAGGTAGATTTACTTTAACTAAGTTTCCATGGTTCCTTTATGTGTAGTTGCATCTAGCTAATTTTAGGTTTTGATTAAATATTAGGAGCAGGTTATGTACTCGTCGATCATGGGCGATCTCTCTTGGGACGTTTGTTTGCAATGACATTGTTTTTTTCTTCAAACTTTAAGCAAATTATCCTAAACATTACTTTGAAGTTCATATATTTGTGATCTAATTGATCAGCATTAGTGAGTATCATGTTCAATATAGCTTTACTGAGATAGTTCAATCGGTCGGCATGTTTTTCTTGTGGGCATAAGCTTTTCATTCTTCAAACTATTCTCACAAATTCTGTCTATCAATCTAAGTAATGTTGGTAAATAACAAAGTAGTATCAAATTTGCATGGGGTAAAATTGATGAATGATACGTGGACGCTCGTCGAGTAATACGATGAAGAAAAGACAAGTAAGATATGAGTCAGTAAATAGCTGACACCGGTTACGAACATGTGTTCGGTGTTGAATAAATTCCGAAGGTATTGGAACAGGGACGAAGATGTGAAAGGAAGATATCAGTTAGAAAAGATAGCATTCAATGAGCAACCGTTACAAAAAATATTTACATTAATGCACAACCGTTATGCAACCATCAAGTGGGCTTTTATTCATATTAAAGAGGAGCTTAATATTTAGGATTTTGTCTCCCGGAGCTACATATAGGAGAATTTGTAGTCACTGAAAACACGAAAAATTATCTATACACAAAAGGCAAAATATGCTCATATTCTATTAAACAACATTCTCTCTTTTTATTCTTCGTATTGCTCTTATTATCGAAGAAACTGAGCTCGCAGTCATGCTTATATTTTCTTCAAGTTTGTTTAATTTATTTATTTTTGTTCTTAGTTATTTTATATTTTTGGATCAAACTGATTCACGTATCTATAAACCACGTTACAAATTCAACTATAAAAATTTTAAAGGTAAACAACAGATTTTTAAAATTTTGATTGTCATGAATTAAATTGTTGACTATGAACATATTTTTAAGTAATTTTATTGGTGTCAATAAGAACTAAAAAGAATTCATCATCAAATTTTGAACTTAGAGATAGAGAGGGGGAGGAAAATTCAAATGCATAATGCATTTAACTAGGTTTTATTTTCATAAAATAATCACTATATCTTTAGAATCCTTTTTTTTGATATACACTATAATCATTTGAATTATTATGTAAAAATTAATTATAAATATCATAATACAAAAAAAAAAAAGAAAAAAGATAGACGAGGATTGATAATTGAAATGACAAAAAGGCATTGCTCGGAATAAAAGGGGAACATTGGACTTGGAGTAGGAATTTGATTTTACAACATTAAAAACCTAGGAGCATACAACTGTTTATCCTTAAAACTGGTAGAAGGAGAGACACTCTCGGATCTATCTTAATAATCTTGGCAAAAATTTCCTTTATTGTGATCGTTACCTTGTTTATTTCTCTCATTTTATTAAATAATTTTATTTTATTTTTTATCTTATTATTTTATAGAATAATTTTATTCGTACCCTATTATTTTTGTAACATTATAAGTTTTGCTGGTGGGTAACATTATGAAATGATTACAATCAGTATAATGATAGATTGATGGCGATTAAGTTAGTAGTTGGAGGGATCACTCTGAATGTCATTAGCACTTACGCGCCGCAAGCGGGTTTAGACGAGGAAATTAAAAGGCGCTTCTGGGAGGCGTTAGATGAGGTGGTGCGGGGTACTCAGCCTATGGAGAAGTTATTTATAGAAGGGGATCTCAATTGTCATATTGGGACGTCTGCTGGTGGCTATAAAGTGGTCCATGGTGGCTTCGGCTTTGGGGATAGGAACGGAGGAGGAACTTCAATGTTGGATTTCGCTAGAGCTTTCGAGTTGGTGATTGTGAACTCTATTTTTCTAAAGAGGGAGGAGCATTTGATTACTTTCCAAAGTATGGTGGCTAAGACTCAGATTGATTATTTCCTCCTCAAGAGGTGTGATAAGGGGTTGTGCGAGGATTGTAAGGTGATCCCGAGTGAGAACCTCACGACACAGCATAGGCTCCTAGTGATGGACGTCGGTATCTGGATAAAGAGGAAGAAGAAGTCTGTACGAGGTCAACCGAGGATCAGGTGGGAAGTTTTGAATAAGGACAATGCACAGGAGTTGGAGAGGCGGTTAATGGCTATGTGGGCCTGGAAGAGTGCTAAGGATGCTAGCTTTATGTGGAAGGCAACGGCGAAATGTATAAGGGAGGTGGCGAGGGAGGTGTTAGGGATCTCGAAGGGATACTCTGGCGGGCACAAAGGCGACTGGTGGTGGAATGACGTGGTCCAGGGTAAAGTGGAAGCAAAGAAAGTGGCATACCTTAAGCTAGTGGAGAGCACCGATGAGGAGCAGAGGAGAGCGAACAGAGAAAGATATAAGAAAGCTAGGAGGGAGGCAAAATTAGCGGTCACGGAGGCTAAGACTATTGCATTTGGTCGGCTGTATGAGGAACTGAGGGCCAAAGGTGGGGACAAGAAGTTATTTCAGCTGGCCAGAGCGAGAGAGAGAAAGGATCGTGACCTGGATCAAGTTAGGTGCATCAAAGATGAGGAAGGTCGTGTATTGATGGAAGAGGCCCAGATTAAGCAAAGATGGCAGTCATACTTTCATAAATTACGAAGAGGAGGACAGATACATCGTGGGGATTTGGGTACTCTGAGAATCACCGAGACTTTAGGTACTGTAGGTGTATTAGGATTGAGGAGGTCGTGGGAGCGATGCATAAGATGATATCGAGGCAAAGCGACCGGACCAGACGAGATCCCAGTAGAATTTTGGAGGTATGTGGGTAGAGCAGGCTTTGAGTGGTTGACTAGGCTGTTTAATGTTATTCTCAGGACGAAGAGGATGCCAGATGAGTGGAGGTGGAGTACAATGATTCCGTTGTACAAGAACAAAGGCGATATCCAGAATTATAACAACTATAGGGGTATCAAGTTACTCAGTCATTCCATGAAAGTTTGGGAGAGGGTGGTGGAAGGGAGGGTTCGGAGGGCGGTGTCTATATCAAAGAAGAAGTTCGAGTTTATGTCGGGTCATTCTCCATCTTATTAGGAGGTTGGTAGAATAGTACAGAGATAGGAATAGGGATTTGCACATGGTGTTCATTGACCTAGAGAAGGCATATGATAAGGTCCCTAGGGACGTTCTTTGGAGATGCCTGGAGGTGAAAGGTGTACTGGTAGCTTATGTTAGGGTGATAAAAGATATGTATGATGGAGCTAAGACTCGGGTTAGGACAGTGAGAGGTGACTCAGAGCCTTTTCCAGTGGTTATGGGGTTCCACCAAGGATCTGGGCTCAACTCGTTCTTATTTGCCCTGGCGATGGACACCTTGACATATCATATTCAAGGGGAGGTGCCTTGGTGTATGTTGTTCGGTGATGATAGTTCTAATTGATGAGACTCAAGGCGGTGTTAACAAGAGACTGGAGGTATGGAGGCAGGCCCTGGAATCTAAAGGTTTAAAGTTGAGTAGGACCAAGAAGGAATATTTAGAGTGTAATTTTAGCGACGTGACGGGAGAAGCGGATGTGGAAGTGAGTTCTGACTCACAAGTCATACCTAAGAGAGAGAGTTTCAAGTACCTAGGGTTTATTACCCAGGGAGATGGGGAGATCGACAGAGATGTCATGCACCGTATTGGGGTGGGGTGGATGAAATGGAGGTTAGCGTCTGGAGTCATGTGTGACAAGAATGTACGCCGAAACGTAAAGGTAAGTTCTACAGAGCAGTGGTTAGACCGGTCATATTGTATGGGGCTGAGTGTTGGCCAGTCAAGATTTTACATATCCAGAAGATAAAAGTAGCATAAATGAGGATGTTGAGATGGAAGTGCGGGCACACTCGAATGGATAAGAATAGGAATGAGGATATTCGGGATAGGGTGGGCCTGGCTCCCGTGGATGACAAGATGCGTGAAGCAAGGCTTAGATGGTTCGGGCATGTGCGGAGGAGGAGCCTAGATGCTCCAGTTAGAAGGTGTGAGCGTTTGGTTCTGGCAGTTACGAGTAGAGGTAGAGGGCGGCCCAATAAGTACTGGGGCGAGGTGATCAGGCAGGACATGGCGCAACTTCAAATTTTCGAGGACATGGACTTTGATAGGAAGGTGTGGAGGTCGAGCATTAGGGTTGTACGTTAGAGGGTAGTCGAGCGTTTTTCCTCGCGGCACCGGCTAGTCTGATAATGTTTTGTCTAGGACTGATAGCAGTTTTTGTTGTGTTTTTTTTATTTAATATTGTTTTTGTTTTTGTTGTTGTTGTTGTTGTCGTTGTTGTTGTTGTTGTTGTTGTCTTTAACATTTTGGCCTTTCCATTTATTTGTTGTAGTTTACGATGCTGATGCTATTTTTCTAGTTTCTATTGTGGTTACAGATCTATTGTCTCTGAGCCGAGGGTCTCCCTGAAACAGTCTTTCTACCCTTTCGGGGTAGGGGTAAGGTCTCGTACATTCTACCCTTCCCAGATCCCAGTAGTGGGATTCTACTGGGTTGTTGTTGTTGTTGTTGTTGTTGTTGTTGTTGTTGTTGTACAATCAGTACAATCTATCCAAACATAATATTCACAAAAATAATACAATACTATAATATTATATCTTGCAATACAATATATTATGAAATAATGTGTAGCAATCATCTAACCAAGCCGCGTAAACAGTTTTTGGATTACTTGTTCTTGATATTTTGATTTTCTTCTTACCTTCCGAGATTATAACCGACATTAGTCACTAAGTTATTTTAACAAATAAAATAAATAATGGAACATAAGACAAGAATCAAGATAAATGGCAAATCATTTAAAACATTTTCTAATTCGTTAAATAATAGTAGTTAAAGTTTTGACTATTGTTTTTTTTGGTTCTTAAGTATAACTCATAATGGAATATGTGGTTCGGAGACTAATGTAATTGATAAGCTGTCTTGAGATTCACCTTCGGAAAAATTGATTCAAAGATTGCATTTAACTATTTAAGTTAAAATGCCAAGCTTCTAAAAAAAGTGTTATTAGAAAAAACATTTTCACCAAAAGTATTTTTCAAAATAAGTTGATTAAGAGCATGTTTGGTCAAATTACTAAAAAGCTGTTTATTTTGAAAAGTATTTTTTTTTCAGAAGTATTTTTTTCAAAAGCACTTTTGAAAAAAAGTAGTTAGTGTTTAGCTGATTCCTGTAAGAAGTACTTTTTGCAACATTTGATAAACAAATTACATTTGGCCAATCTTTCTAAAAAGTACTTTTGAGTGTCAAATTACCAAAAGGATAGTACCGAGGTCTTATAATTATTTTAAAGAGAAAAATAAACTTAAATATTTATCGTACGAGACTTTTATTATTTTTTATATTTTATTTAATTAAAATATAAAACATAAAGTAAACATACATATTAAAGATTTAAATCAGTATAACATATATAATTATACCAAAGCATATAATATTATCTAGTATAATCACTTATTGTCATCATTAAGTATGAATTAGAAGCATATACCACAAATTACTATATATTGATAATCCACCATGAAATAATAAGCAAAGTCATTCACACATGATAATATTTTCCAATAATTTCTTCTCTAATTCTATCACACAACGCCTCCATATTTGTAGAAGATTTGCCTTGCGTATCTAAGGAATACCAGTAGGCTCATCTCCTTCTCAATCTCCGCAATAATGTCTTCACTAGGATAATAGTTAAATTCATTATCGGTAGAAGAATGTCGTTGGATGAAATTATATATAGTCATGGTAGTTGTAACAAGATTATTCTGAGTGTCAAACTTGAAAAATGACATTGAACGTAAAATAAAAATAACTTTAAATATAAAAAATCGTAAAAAAAAAAAAAGTTAAGTATGTTTAAATTCAAATTCAAAAAGAGTAACTAATTATTAACAACAAATAATGCATAATTTAATTTGTTTAAAATTTAAATTCAAAACAAAGTTAATGATTACCTAACCTAATTAACTTTGTCCTAAATTGCCAAGTGTTATATGCAATTATAAATTTATTACCTATTTGTATGTAATTTTCACAAATGAGATTTGATAACCTTTTAAAGATTCGGGAATTAATAGCCTATAACAGAAGAAATTAACAACAACAACAACAACCCAATATAATCTCACAAGTGGAGTTTGGGGAGGGTAGGATGTACGCAACCTTACCCTTTTTCTGGAGGGACAGGAAGACTGTTTCCGATAGACCCTCGGCTAAAGAAGGTGAAGGAAGCCCTGATATCAGGTAATAGCAAGACAAATAATTAGAAAACTAAATCGAAGATAGCAACAGAGAATATGAAATGGGTACCGATAAAAAGTAATAGCAAGAAAGTATAATTAGAGAAATAAATCTAAGGCAACACGCGAGAATATGAACGAAGTATTGTTAGCAAACTACGGAATTACCGATTACAAGTAGTAACGGAACAAGACATGTGAATATAGCAAACTAAGTAAAAAAAGGGTACCATACTAGCACTAATACTATTGAACTAGAGAAGATAAAGGGAAACGCACGACTACCTATTAACCTTCTACCCTAATCTTCAACCTCCACACTCTTCTATCTAGGGTCATGTCCTCGGTCAGCTCAAGTTGCTCCATGTCCCACCTGATCACCTCTCCCCAAGACTTATTTGGCCTACCTCTACCCCTCCTCTCACCTCCCAAGGCCAGCCTCTCACAACTCCTGACTGGGGTATCTGTGCTTCTCCTCTTAACATGCCCGAACCATCTCAACCTTTCCTCACACATCTTTGCCTCCACAGGGGCCACTCCCACCTTGTCCCGAATAACTTCATTACTAATTCTATCCAACCTAGTATGCCCACACATCCATCTCAACATCCTCATTTCCGCTACTTTCATCTGCTGGACATGGGACTTTTTGACTGGCCAACACTCTTCCCCATACAACATAGTCGGTCTAACCACTACCTTGTAGAACTTACTCTTAAGTCTCAACGTCACATTCTTATCACACAAGACACCGGAAGCGAGCCTCCACTTCATCCATCCTGCTGCGATACGGTGTGTGACATCCTCATTTATCTCCCCATTCTTCTGAATTATAGATCCCAGATACTTGAAACTCTCTCTCCTGGGAATGACTTGCGTATCGAGTCTCACATCCCCGTCCGCCTCCTGGGTAACACCATTGAACTTGCACTCCAAATATTTTGTCTTGTTCCTACTCAACTTAAAACCCTTAGAATCTAGAGTATGTCTCCAGACCTCCAGCCTATCGTTAACGTCACCTCGCGTCTCATCAATCAAGACTATGTCATTCGCAAATAACAATCACCAAGGCACCTCCCCTTGAATGTGACGCGTCAAAGAATCCATCGCCAAGGAAAACAAAAAGGGGCTAAGTGTTGATCCCTGATGCAACCTCATCTCAACTGGAAAGTAGTTAGAGTCTCCTCCTATTGTCCTAACCCGTGTCTTAGCCCTATCATACATGTCCTGAATCACTCTAATATACGCTACAGGCACTCCTCTAGCCTCTAAACATCTCCGTAGAACCTCTCTCGGGACTTTGTCGTAGGCTTTCTCCAGGTCAATGAACACCATATGCAAATCCTTCTTCATCGCCCTATACTGCTCTACCAAACTCCTCACAGTGTGAATGGCCTCAGTAGTCAACCGTCCCGACATGAAACCGAACTGGTTCTCAGAAATGGACACACACCTCCTCAACCTCCCTTCAATCACCCTCTCCTACACTTTCAACGTATGGCTTAACAACTTGATACCCCTATAGTTGTTGCAGTTTTGGACATCCCACTTATTCTTGTATAACGGGATCATCATACTCCGCCTCCACTTTTCGGGCATCTTCTTCGTCCTAAAAATGACGTTAAACAACCTAGAAAGCCATTCCATGCCCTCCTTTCCCACGCTCTTCTAGAATTCCACCGGGATCTCGTCCGGTCCAGTCGCTCTACCCCTACTCATCCTAAAAATAGCCCCTACAACCTCCCCCACTCGTATGCGTCTACAATACCCAAACTCTCGTTTCCGCTCCGTGTACTCCAACTCCCCCAGCGCAATACCCCTATCTCCCTCTTCATTTAAGAGTTTATGGAAGTAATATTGTCATATCTGTCTAATCTGTGCCCCCTCCCATAAAACTCTTCCCTCCTCGTCTTTTATGCATCTCACTTGGTCCAGATCCCGGGCCTTCCGCTCCCTCACCTTCGCTAGCCTGTACAACTTCTTGTCCCCGCCTTTATCCCCAATTTCTTCATATAAACAACTAAACGTCGCGGTCTTAGCTGCAATAACCGCCAACTTCGCCTCCTTCCTAGCCTTTTTGTACCCCTCCCTGTTAGCAATCTTATGTCCCTCGTCTATACTCTCTACTAGCTCCAAATATGCCGTTTTCTTGGCTTCCACTTTTCCTTGCACCTCTTCGTTCCACCACCAGTCCCCTTTATGGCCACCAGAAAAATCCTTTGAGACCCCTAACACCTCTCTCGTTTCCTCTCTAATATAATTATCTATCATAGACCACATACAACTCGCGTACCCGCTACTCCTCCAGGCCCCCATAGCCAGCAACTTTTCCCCCAACTCCTGGGCCTTGTCGTTAGTCAATGCGCCCCACCTGACCCTAGGTATACCAGACATAGCCCACTTCTTCCTAGTCCACCCGATCTCTAAGTTCATAACCAAAAGAAGATGATGGGTCGTAATATTCTCACTCGGGATGACCTTGCAGTCCGTGCATAGACCTCTATCACATTTTCGGAGAAGTAGATAGTCAATTTGGGTCTTGGCCACCATACTACGAAAAGTTATCAGGTGCTCCACCTTCTTCGGGAAACACGAGTTAGTGATCACCAGCTCAAAATCTTTAGCGTACTCCAGCGGTGAAGTACCTCCTTCGTTTCTATCTCCAAAATCGAAGCCACCATACACACCGTCATATCCCTCAAGCGACCTCCCAATGTGGCCGTTAAAATCACCCCTATAATAAGCTTCTCGGTGGATGGTATACCCCGCACTAACCCATCCAAATATTTCCAGAATTGTCTTTTAACCTCCTCGCCCAAACCCACCTGAGGCGCGTAAGCACTAACTACGTTCAAAATATACCCTCCCACGACTATCTTAATGGCCATCAACTTTTCATTCACCCTCTTAACCTCAACCACTATTTCCTTAGACCCTTATCAACTAAAATGCCTACCCCGTTCTTCCTCTCTCACCCTCCCTGAATACCACAACTTAAACCCATCAGCCTCTCGAGCCCTATTCCCTACCCATCTAGTCTCCTGGACACAAGCTATGTTAATCTTCCTCTTATGGAGAATCTTTTCTAACTCTATAGACTTCCCTGTTAGATTCCCTATATTCCATGACCCCAATCTCAACGTAGAAGGTGCCTTACCGCCCTCCCCCTCATCCCCCTGCCACCCTTCCCCTCTACCCTCCGCTCCTCCTAACCTCACTCTATCATAGCTCGGTGTTGCCACTAGACCAGCACAAAGCTACAAGCAGAATAGACTAAACAAGAATAGGCTAAACAGAAACCTACAAGTGCGCAAGGTGCTAATAAGGGATCCAACAAAGCAGAGTGATGCGAGGCTAGAATTCATGGTTTAATATGTTATATGCCTTACATTTTATGTGCGTTAATGATAAAAACACACTTTTTATGTGCTTAATGGAGTTTATTTCATGTGTAGGTGAAGTGGAGATGGAAACGGAGCTAAAGGGATGCAAATACGTCGAAAATACGCTTAAGGGTCGAAGAGGAAACACCCGGGCGATAGCCGGGCGTTTGGCCCCTAAAGCCAGGCAGCCCCTGGCGTTAGGGGGGCGTTAGAGCCCAAACGCCAGGCCTGCCCTGGCCTTAAGGGGGTGTTTGAGCCCAAACGCCCGGGGTCCCAAGTTCGGTCAATTCCGAGTTTTGACGAGTTTAAGTGTTTCCCGGTTGGAATAGAAGTCTCCTACACGTTTAGGGTTCGTCCTAAACATATAAATAGACCCCGAAAACACAACTTGAAGGGGGATTCGAAGGATTCGAAGAGAGGAAACCATTGAAGTGACAAAACATTGATTTTTACATCTTTTATTCATTACTTTGTAGTTCAATTATGCAATTTATTTTGGGTTTGATTCTTATGAACATGTCTAGCTAACTTCTTTAATCTAGGGTTTTGGTAGAACCCGTTGGGGATAAACTTATTGTGTTATTAATATAGTTTTGATTGGTTGATTTATCTCTATTTGTTCAACTACGTTCTTGTTGTAGTTGATTGAAAGGGCCCTTAATTAGTTGTTCCTATTTATTATGTATCTACTTGAGAGAGAGTACATATTTAGGTAGTTGTTTTAACAACATCACTCCCAGAGTATACGAAAGTCATAACCGAGGGTTTAGAGGTTGGATTAGAGATAACGATACCTCGGGTGCAATATAAAGTGAATTGTAATGCAATCTAGCTAGCGTAACTTGAGAGAGTGCGTCTAGTAAATTATCATAATTACTTGAGAGAGATTTATGGTAGATAGACTGTTCATGATTGATAGAGACAACTAATCAAGCTATATGAAGTATCCGAGAAGTAAGTTTACCAACGAGGGAAACCATAACCTTAGACCTTTATCATCATTAGTTACAACACATTGTTAGTAATTGCTGGTTATTATTATTGTCAGTAGAACTAGTAAAACATCACCAATTTATATTAAAAAGTCTTGAGAAAATTGATTGAGTAAAAGTTGTGTATTCTAAAGACTTGATTGATACGTAAATTCCCTGTGGGATCGACTCTGGACATAATACCCCGGATTATATTTACAACGCCCGTTTAGTCTTTTATTAGACATAGTTGAGCGTGATCAAATTTTGGCGCCGTTGCCGGGGACTTAACGGTATTATCAATTGAGTTGGAAGAAATACAAAATTCTGAAATATAGTCAATTTTCTTTAAAATTTCTCGTTTTTATATTGAAAGTTTAACGTTTGCTAACGTGTTGAAAGTGCATGCCTAGAAACTCATCAAGGACTGGTGAAGTAGTTGAACCCTAATCAGACCCCGAGAAGGTTTTCAAGGCCATAAACCGGACCAAACGGAAAATCAAACATCAACCACAAATTGAACAAATTGAAACAGACATGGAATATGCACACAACCAGAACAATCATGGGGATGACGTGGTAGATCCAGTCGCTCAAATAGGGGCAGAGGCTCCTTTATATGACTGGGCACAACCCATAGCTGAGAATTTGACCACAGCAATACTGGTTCCTCAGATACAAGCCAAGTCCTTTCAGATAACAAATAATATGATGCACCTATTGTAGAACAAAGGGCTATTCTCAGGGTCATACATGGAAGACCCCCAGCAGTACTTGAAAAACTTCCTATCAATCTGCAAAACACAAAGGCAGCCTAACGTTACTCAGGAGGCAATAAAACTGTTGTTGTTACCATTCTCAGTGACTGGTGCTGCCCAAACTTGGCTTAATCACTCCCATCAATTCCATTACCACATGGGAGGAGTTAGTCAAACAGTTCGTGAACAAGTTTCATCCACCTAACAAGACTACCCAACCAATTGATGAAATCTTGAGCTTCAGACAGAAACCAGTTGAAACACTGCAAGAGACATGGGAACGATTTAAGAGTATGCTGGTTATCTGTCCACATCATGGTATTCCAGAGAAAATGCTGGGGCAGTGTTTCTACATGGGTTTAGCTGATACTGTGAAAACAAATGTTGATGCTTCGGCTGGTGGAGCATTCCTGAGCAAAACTTGGAGAGAGAGTCAAATCTTACTTGATAAAATGGCACAGAATTCAGTATGGACAACAAGGAATGCACACATTAATCATGTAGTTCATTCAGTGCCATTCGATCCATCTAATACCATTGCAGAGAACGTGGCCACCTTGATAACACAAATGAGTATACTTACTAAGAAGGTGGAAGAATCGGGACAAAAACAGCAAGTACACATCGTTGACACAACCAATGGGGGCTTATGCACTTCTTGCATTGGTCAACCACTTGGTAATCACTGGAATACAGAATGTCATCACCCGCCTTATCCAGAAAATATGAATTATGTGTCGAATTATGGAAGCTAGAGATAAGGGGGGCAGAACTGGGGTCATCAAGTTCAACCATATAGGCCACCTCACCAACAGCAGAATAGTGGAAATATGGGTATCAGGGGACCACAAGGTAATGCAGCATCGTATCAGAGGCCACAAGGTTATACCCATCAGAATCAGCAACAATCATACTACCCTTCTCAGCAACAAAAAGGGGGAAGGCAAGAAGATGGGTTTGCCAGGTTAGAAGCTATCATGCAGCAGGTAATTGGGTCAAATGCCAAAATCACTGAAAGAGTAGATGTACATGATGCAGCTATTAAAAATATTGAAATACAGTTGGGCCAGATATTTATGGCAGTAAACAGTCATCCTCCAGGAACTTTACCTGTAGATACTCAGGTAAATCCTGTGGACCAGGGCCCAAGGCAGCTGATGGCAGTGACTCTTCGTTGTGGTAGAGAATTAAATTTGGAACTGGAAAGAGCTCATGAAAGCATACAGATTGAGACATTGGTACCCATGCTGACTGAACTTGATGATTCAACGAACTTGACCAAGGCAACAGTGCAACCTAGTGAGGAAGAACCCAGAGCACAGAGTGAGACTGAAAAAGAAGTGGAGATGACTCAGAAGCCGGTAGTTGAGGTGGTGGCTGAGAAAGAAAAGTCCCAAATCACTAGGAAAAAGAAACCGCCAGCTTCATTCCCTCAGAGGCTGGCTAAATACCAAAAGGATGAATAGTACAAGAAGCTCTTGGACATGCTAAAGAAGATACATGTAAATATTCCATTGATTGATGCATTGAAAGAAATGCCTGGGTATGCTAAAATGATGAAGGAATTGATGTCCAGAAAAGTTGACTTCCAAGATCTAGCTACTGTCACCCTTACTCAGACTTGTAGTGCGGTGGTGACGCATCCTATTGCTGAAAAGTTGTCTGACCCAGGGAGTTATATAATTCCGTGTACTATTATANTGATTGTGAGACTGGTGAACTTAAGATGAGGCTCAACGATGAAGAAATCACTTTCAACGTGCAGAAATCTATGAGGCGACCTAGTGCGTTCGCCAACTGCTCTCTTATTGATGTTGTGAATGTGATCCCAGAAAAAGATAATGATTTCCTGACTATTGGGGACCCTTTAGATGAATGTTTCATGAAACTGGATGATATGAACAGTGAAGAACTAGCAGATTAGGTTTTAGCACTTGAGGAAAAAGAGGTATGGAAACAGGCTCTCGAGTTTGATTCACTATATGTAGAGGAAAGAGAGAACCCGCCGGCCGAGCCATCTATTGAAGAACCACCAAGGTTAGAACTGAAATCGGAGGATGCTGATGTGGTAGAAAAGATACTAGATTTAACCAAGGACATTGATGATACATATTTTGTTGAATCTAGTGTCAATATTGTTGAGGATGTTGGTACTCTCTCCAACCATTTGTTCACATTGTTCTGGGATGATGATATGCAAATAGATTTATCCGAACCACCTGATGAGCTGAGGGATAAAGAACAAGATGCCTACATTCTTGAATTCTTCCTGCCAGAAAGTAGGGAGTACACATTTCATCGAAAAGCCAAGAAGCGCAGATTATTACATGGTTTTATTGGGCCAGGCAGATTTGTTCCACCACCCCATGAGCATGATCATAGAGCAGAATCAAAAATTGGGGTTCAATTCATAAGTTCAAAGTGGAGGCATAAAGTGATTCAAGCATGTGCTCAAAGGAGCATGAAAGCGAGATCATTGGAAAGGATGTCAACACTATTGGACCAGGGAGTTTCTTACACCTTACTTTTATTTCTTGTTTTGTCTATATGTGATGCATTGAGGACACTGCATGATTTAAGTGTGGGGTGTGGTATATATTTGTTGTGTTTAGTATGTATTCTTGTTAGTATTTTTAGTTTTCTTGTTGGTAAGTGTTTATTTTTAAAGTAGAACAAAAACAAAAACAAAAAAAAATTTACCAAAAATATGTGGACTTTTCCTGACGATGGATCTCCTTGACAGTTTTCTTAAAGGAAGTAAGTCTAGAGAAAATACCAAAAAGATTTTTTGTTTTAAGTAGTGTAGTAACTCCCCCTTGGTTTTTCTTTGGACCACGGTTCTTTTCCAAGGGTTTTTAATTCAATCGGGTGTAGATAGTTTTTCATTTTTAGGAGTA
>MDKI01166886.1:0-16797 GCA_005239505.1 Nicotiana paniculata | reverse complement strand
CTCTTTGACGATTTTACTTATTCTTTCCTTATTTGTGACTCATAATTGGTATTGCCTTCCTTATTTATGCTAATGGCCTAATTTCTGGGTATTGATTGTTTTGACCGAACTATAAATGGTCTTTAGGCTTATTGCTTACCTTATTTAGCTTCAATCCTGTCTGCTAACTGATTTCGTGTGAGATTCTCCTTTATTTAAGGGATATTTCCCAGATTCTATCTTATTAATTGATTGGGTTTAGCCCTAACTGATTGTTAATTTATTTGCATACTTTATTTATGTACCGTTAATTTTTCTTGCCTTATTTGTTTACTACGCTGAATGCTATATAAACCTTGCACCATACTGGTTTTCAAAACACAAAAAAACACCTACACACACGCCTATGCTTACAAGCACACAAACTCACTTACACGCACACAACTTGAGTTCTTTCTGTTACTTCGATTTGCTGCACTGTTTAGTCAGTTGAAAGCCAAGGCTAGACTCTTGGATTCCAACTGCCTTCACCTTCCTGTTGCTATTTCCTTAACTGGTATGCCTCAATTTTTGTTATCATGTTCTATTCTATATGCTATGTAGCCAGTTTACTATAGACATCAACATGCTTCTGTTTTGATATTTGTTTCTTGGCCATCTTTTTCTCAACTACTATGCCTCAGTCCTTACTCCCTATGACTTATATGATTAGCTTACTTCGAACCTCGATATGTTTTGTTTATTATATTTTTCCAGTTTACTTTGTAACTAGTATGCTTTAGTCTTTGTTACCTTTTTGTTCCACATGTATGTGTGGTTAGTGCTTCAAATTCCAACATGCTTCGGCCAAACATATATTTCATGTTCTATTTCTTTTTTTAGTAGCTATGTCTTAGTTCATGTTATCTTGTTCTGCTTATTGTAACTCAGTATGTTTCTCTGCTTAATACATGTCTATATGATTCCACCTAGTAATACTTAATAAACTAAGTCAACCACAACAATGTGAAACCTAGTTTGATTCGATTATGACCCTGTTTAGTTTTTTCTATAATTTAAGTGTTCCTGCTCTTGTTGTGATTGTTTAATTACTGGTACCCATGTCTGAACCAATCTGCTGAAATGTGGTTCTGTTCTGTTTGTAGTCTTGTAACTTGTTTCTATTCACTTCTGAAAATTAAACTGCTTTTCTAGCATTATCCCCTACCCTTATATACTATTTTCAAACTTCTACTCTTAGTTATCTAGGGTCCTACCACCCCCAGTGTGAGTACTGCCAAGGGTCCATGAGACTCCTCCGAACTCTGACACACTAGGGCTGGTCTTCCAATCATTTACAACTATTTCTCTGAGAAAGGTTCTGGTGTGAGCATTTCCCCGGGGTCCCTGAGGACCTTGGGAACTTTGACACAGCAGAAGCCCATTTGTGTATTATGGATAGACTACCTGTGGACATCACTTGTTTACTTAAAGGCCTGGCTTCCAGGTTGATGTTGGACCTGCTAAGCTCCCTATAATGTAATGAATAACTTTATGTAATTCATTCATATTGGTATGTAATAATGTAATAATCCTTGTAAAAACAGATATGGGGTTATTAGTAAAAGCTGGGGAGGGATTGTTATATATCTTTGTCAGGTTCAGGTAGAAATCATGCCTATAGGTTTTTGTGGTGATTCTTTATGTGCATACATTAGAAATCATTCCCATAGGATCTTGTGTTACCCTTTGAAATCTGAAGTTTCATACTTTGCATCATAGAAATCCTATTTGTAGGTCGCTTATCAATTCTGCATCAAGAACACATGTTTTATGCATATTTTCAAATCTCAATGTGCATTAGAAATCATGTATATAGGATCTTCTTTGTGAATTATAGAACTTGTATGACATTCTGTTAACGTCTTTGCCCACTTAGATATCATGTCTAAAGGAAATAAATATAAAAAAAAATTAGTTTTCTGCATTTAGATATCATGCATATAGGAAGTAATACTTGTAATCAATTTCAGCACTTAGAAATCATGCTTATAGGGGTTAACTAATTCTGTAAAAAACAGAAAGCATGCCTATAGGATCTAAAAGATAAAAACTTGTCTGTTATAATCAGTAACTCGTTTATGAACTATGTTATAGGTTTATAATTAACAGTTGTAGATGCCATGCCTATAGGATTCTGTTCTGTTTATCACTTAGGCAAACTTATAGGAATTCTAGTGCTAAAAAGAACTGTGATTTAGTACTGCCTAAAGTTTGCCCAGATTTAGATTTTTTAACAGAATCAGTAGGCAAACTGATAGGAATCGCTGCTCGCTTTAATAAGGCTGTTATATATTCTCTTTATGCTCATCTAGATATCTTTCCTATAGGGTCTTAAATCATTAAAGTTGTCTATTGGGGCTGCGTGCATTTGCTGTTTACTTGTGGAGGTTAACATGAGCCCCTATTTTCTCTTTATGTGACAGTCCTATCTGAATTTTTGTTTGTCGCTTAGTTTTTTCATTTTTAGCAACCTAAGTCGGTCTAGAACCACATTAAATAGAGGTCCTACACATCTCCAGGGCCATAGGTAAGGGGCGGGTAGTGCGTGCATAAGGTACGCAATAGAAGCTATTAGAACGCTTAGGTAATAACTGAAAAATAGTAATTGGGACCTGTGCGCTAATGCTCTGCGTAACACCCTAATTTGGAGAAAGTTACCAAGTATTGCATGGAAATGATCCTATAGGCTAAAAGTATTGTAGGACCCCTTTAATTCCTGTTTTAAAGTAAATATATATTTATTTTAGATTGTTTAACTTTCCTTTAAACACTAATTCGCTTAATTAAGTTCGACCGGGACCCACCGTTGTAGACCTCGAGGGGTGACTAACACCTTCCCCTCAAGGTAATTTTGAGCCCTTACCCTATCTCTGGTGATGCAAACTAGTTTCATGAGTTAATTACTCTAGGTTCCCTCACGCAGCTTAATCTGTTAGGTGGCGACTCTTCAAAACCCATATCCCATCCCAAAAGGAAGTGAGTTGTCTCAAAAATGTCGAAACCCGGACTTCGCGAAGAAAAATGGGGCGTGACAATGAGGAGTTGTAATTCCTTGGTTTAGGCACACATGGTGCAGACCTATTATGGTCTTATAGCGGAATTTGAGCGAGATAAGTAATTGACTAGCGTTTAGATGGAGTCGCGCAGCAGTGGAGTTATGTTGAGATATGAACCTTTGTGTTAGAGTCGGGTGATGGTTCTACGGTGTGTGATGGGTTCTTAGATTTTGTGGTGGTGGTACCCGTTGAGTTTGCGAGACGTGTATCTAGGATGGGTGCTATCGGATTTGATTGCAATATATTTGGAAGGATAATATCGGAAGTCGGCTTAGGAATTGGGTATAGTTCTTGTTGAAGGAGAGAGAGATCCACGACTTGTTGATTTGATGAATGGTTATGAATTTCCGCGCGTTCGTTCATTATCTGCAGTGTATGAAGGATTTAGAGTGAGATTTTGTTAGATATGAGGTTTATTACCGGCATTGGGTCGTTCTGAGCAGTTACTATGATCTGAGATTATTGCTATGAGTATTTGAGTTATGAGGTACATCATGTGATTGTGTCTTGGATTATAGCTATGGCTCTATACATCTTGTTCGGACTGATTCAGTCTGTTGATGCGAGATTCTGATATCATAGAAATATCGGATGTAGAAATTGAATTCTAAGGCTTATGGGCTAGATTGGATGAAGAAATTTCAGTTATGTTGTGTTAGCCAGTCTATATGAGGTAGGGTGACGTGGGATCACCCCCGGTTATGCGCATGGTAATGTTACACGGCGATTTTGATGGTTCTTGAAATAATGCTTGGCATGTTCGAGGACAAATGTATGTTTAAGTGGGGGGAGAATGTAACGACCTGACCGATCGTTTTGAGCATTTGCACTTTGCTCGGGTGTTTTCGGTCATGAGTAGCTTCGTATGATGTATTATGACTTATGCGAATCGTCGATTTTGATTTTCAGGTTATTCGGAATTGGTTTGGAAGAATAAATTTCATTGTTGAGGCTTTGAGTTGAAAGAGTTGACCAAGTTTGACTTTTTGAGAAGTTGACACCGAAATGGAGTTTTTATGGATCCGTTAGGTTTGGATTGTGATTTTGGACTCGATCATATGCCATATATGCGTTTGGATGTTTCTGGAAGGTTTTGGCGCAAGATGGCGAAAGCTGGAAATTTGAAGGTTTGGAAAGTTCATAAGTTTGACCGGAAGTAGACTTTGAGGATATTGAATTCGGATTGTGGTTCTGGGAATTGGAATAGATTTGTCATGTCATTTGGGACTTTTGTGTAAAATTTGGATCCATTCTGGGATGATTTGATATGTTTCGGCGCAAGGTTTGGAAATTGGAAGTTCAAAGGTCATAGATTTCGATTTAAGGTGTAATTCATCGTTTTGATATTTTTATGTGTGTTTTGGAGACTCGAGTAGGTTCGTGTTATGTTATGTGACTTGTTGGCATGTTCGGACAGGGTCCCAAGGGGCTCGGGTGAGTTTCAGGCAAGGTTCTGAGCATTTTGGAGATTTTGGCTATGGCTGTGGTTGCTGGTTCTGGTGCGACCGCACCTACGGTTGGTTTGTGCAGGTGGGATGGCCGCAGAAGTGAAGAAGGGGTCGCAGGAGTGAAAGTAGTTCTGGGGGAGAAAGACCGCAGAAGCGGAGGTTTTTGCATATATACGGATGTGCAGGTGCGGGTCGAAGGAGCGCAGGAGCGGGATACTTTGCAGGTGCGGATAGTGGCTCGCACCTGCGAGGTCGTAGAAGTGGGTATGATGTCAGCAGGTGCGAGGGTCGAGTTCTCAGTTGATTTCCGCAAAAGCGGGGGTTATGTCACAGAAGCGATGCTGCAGAAGCGGCTAAATGGTCACAGGTGCGGAAGCACTCGACAGAGGATATAAAATTGAGGGTTTTGGTATTTCTTCATATTTTGAGATGTGGGACTTGTATTGAGGCGATTTTTGGAGCATATTTCATCACAAGGATTGGGGTATCTGTTCTCTACCCAGTTTTGATTACATTTCATGAATCTATCTTCATTTTTGGCAATTAGTTGTTGAATTTTAAAGAGATATTGAGGGTTTTGGCCTACAATTTCATAATATGAATTTTTTTAGTTCTGAACATCGGATTGGAGTCGGAATTTAGTGAAACTAGTATGGTTGGACTGATAATTGAATGGGCTATCAGATTTGGTGAGTTTTGTCGGGTTTTGAGCCGCGGGTCTGGGTTAGGATTTTTGGCTGATTTGGGTTTTGTTTCAAGATATGGTCTTTTACGATCGATATTGGTTCCTTTCTCATTGTTTGATGTATTTGAATTTGTTTTTCGTTAGTTTGGAACCATTCGGAGGTCGGAACACGCGTGATCGAAATTTGGTCTATGTTTTTGATAGTTTTGACGAGCTGGAGGTGAATGGTAATAGGCTGTCTAGGTGTTATAGGTGTGACATGCGGTAGCGGGTTAAAGATATCTGGGAGGTGAAGGTTGATACGTAGGTGGAGGTGTTTGGTATGTGAGTGGAGATTTTGGACCTTGGGCTACCATTACTGCTCATATTGTTTTCTTCTTTGATATACCCCTAACTGCAATTCTTTGTTCGTTGCCTGCAATGCTTCAAAATTGGTTACAATTCCGCTCTTGATCCCTTCTTCAATCCTTTCCCCGAGTTTCATGATGTCGGAGAATTTTTGATTCTCGATGACCATTAACCTCTCATAATATTGTGGATCCTGGGCCCTGACGAAGAATTTGTTCATTTTCTCTTCTTCCAATGCCGGCCTAAGCTTTGAAGCTTCTAACCTCCATCGAGTAGCATACTCGCGGAAAGTCTACATTGGTTTCTTCTTGAGGTTCTGTATGTAGAAGACGTCCGGTGCATTTTCTATGTTGAACCTGGATCGATCCATGAAGTCTGATACCATGTTTACCCAATTAACGCACTTCTTGGGATTTTGACTGATATACCAAGATAGGGCATCTCCAGTGAGACTTCTCGTGAACAGATTCATGCGAATCCTTTCATTCTTCCCAACTCCCACGATCTTGTCACAGTATATCCCCAAATGTAGTTTCGGTAACCTGTTCCGTCAAACATCTTGAACTTAGGAGGTTTGTAACCCTCCGGCAGTTCTACATCTGCATGAATACATAGATCCTCATAATTCAGACCTTCAATCCCTTTGCCTCCTTCAACACCCTGGACTCGGCTTGTGAGCTTCTTGAGCTCCTCTGTCATATTCTTGATGAGTAGGTCCTTCTCGGCGTATTCTGGTGTGTGTGAGGTTGGTTGAGTGGAGTGGGGTAAGGTTTCTATGTATATGGGATTATTTTGGTGGATGCCGGGGGTTTGAATGTAGTAATGATCATTAGTTGAATTTTGTGGATCGGGGATAGGTTTTGGGGTATGTTGAAGAGTATGGAAAGTGGTGGTTTGCAGGAATTTAGTTGGGAGATGTTGGTTGGTTGGTACTGGTAGAGGATTGGGATTTTGAGGAGGTGTTGCGTATTGATGGGGTGTGGGAGGATTTTGCGGGCGTTGGTTTGGTGTGTTTTGAGGAGGTACTGGGTTTTGAGTGTTTTGCTGGTTGATGTCTGGGAAGTTTAAGGTGAAAGAGAGGTTTGCCAAGTTGCGGACCTGCTCAAGCTCCCCTTGCAATTCTAGTATCTTCTGCTCCATCCGTCAGACCAAATCATTTTGTGCCGGAGCACTCCGACTGTCTGAAGTCTCAACATTCTCTGTATGTGTGGCACTGTGTTTCCTGACACCACTCATATCATCCATTTTAGCTTTTCCCTTACTTCTTCGATCACTTGGAGAAGGAGGAGGTGGAGGGCCTCTGGATTTGGTGTGATATGCTGATGATGCCAGTATGTGCGAACCAACCTTAGGGGATGGGAATAATCAAAAATAAATAAAAACAAAAAGGTAAACAAGTCAGTTAGGATTCTGAAAAGGTATTTGCAGTATTTAAATACGTATAAATATAAATGCGCGTCCTAGTTTGGGACCCTCGTTGTGCCCGAGGTAGGCCTATCGACATGTAAATTTGGAGAAATTTAATGCTGATAACTGCCTCATATCATTAATGTAGTAAATAAGACAAACCTAAAGCGACAATAAGTAAATGAGTCACTAATGGCATTTTCCTTATTAGATTCGAATTCTAAAACGACTCTAATAAAACAAATAATCCTAATCTACTTGGTCCCTGAGGGACCTTCTCCAATATTGGCCTTCTTGGCTCTGTCAATCAGATTCCCCAGGTCGCGCATGTCCAGAAGTCGATACACCCTTGATAGCTGTCCTCCTTCATTGCCCTCTGCATTTTGACAATCCACGATCCTTTTCCTCATCTTCCCTTCAAGTTACATCAGACCCTGCTCTAAATACGCCAACCTTTATGTTGACTTTGTAGCCATTTCCCTCCATTCGTTAATTGACTCCATGTCAATCTTGTACTGTTCCAAATGCCTAGCCTCGGACTTGAGGACTCTTTTGCGTAGCCTCTTATACTTCACTTACGCTTCAATAGCTTCATCTATGACCCTGTTTCCTTGACCGACCCCTGGCTCGACTATTCCTGCTATGTTATCATCCAACTATGATGGGTAGAAGTACAGATGACCTACGTGGTATTGATCTGGATCGATAGTATCCTTTTCCATAATAATCTTCAAATGCCACATGTGTTGGGCCTCATATTTGTATGGAATGGCATCATCTTGAAAATCTGCTTTGTAATGACCCATTTTGGAGACTCGCGGTATGACTTGCTTTCTACCAACTTGTCTCATCACCCTAATAGGAACATAGGGATATATGCCCCTTAGCCCAATCAACACCAAATTTGGAACATTCCTGGATCTGATGATGAATTCGTTAGTAGGGAACACTCGAACATCCAATGAATCTTGTACTCGGTCAGATCGTTGAAAAATTGTACCAATTCTATAGCTTTCTCTGGTTGTGCAAACCTGTCTGGGATGAAGGTCATTCTTTTCAGATGGTGGAAAGCTATGTGGTCATTCCATGGTCTTCATGGGAATTCTTGGCGATATTGGCCTCTCTGAAGATGTTCCAACAACCAAATCTGCAGCAGCAAGTAACAACCCTCAAAATGTTTGAACCCCTTCTTGCAACGATCCAGAGCTCGGTACATTTCTGCTACAATCATTGGAACAATAGTATATGTTTGTCCTTCGATCCCTTCTATTAACACTTTAGTTACCACGGCCAACCTAGTGTGAATCATTTCCCCTTGGCTTGGAAACACTATCATACCCAGAAAACAGACGATGAATACGAAAACCCTACGATGAGTCCAACCCAGGGAGGTAATGGAGAATTCATCATGAAAAATGCGATAAGATTTGCTGTGTCCATATCATTCGTATAGGAAGTCAAAGATTATGTAGGACTTCTTCAAGCATGCCAAGTCATCATTCTTTCTCAGACCCATAATTTTCATAAACCCCCAGGGAGTGCGATTTTATGGAACCAACAAACCGGGACTATCCTAGGGTAATCCAGCGAATCCTCTTATTTCCTCCAAGAGAGGAGTCATTTCTATATTGACAAAATGGAATACAGCCCTTTCTCCATCCCAGAACATGGTAGCAGCCTCGATCAACATGTTATTTGGCTGGATGTCTAATAAGGAGGGTATGTTTGCGAGAACCCTTTTCATGTGCTTTTTGTCGCTTGGCGAAAGGTTTTCCCACCAATCCCGCAATAATAGTGGTATATTTCGGACCATGCCGAACCTGGGGACTTTGTACCTCATCTTCTACAAAATAAACAAGGTTAGACCCTTCCCCCCTCCGGATTCGACTACTTACACATTAACGATTAACATATCGGCATTTTTTCTCCAAATAATGCACATATCGTGATTGTGCCCGTTAGGATTATGGAAATCCCGGTGGGCTTTGGAAAATGTTTTCTTAGAAGGTTATTATGCGGACAACATATTAACCTATGCTAGGTTTGATCATGATGCATGTACAGTTATTATCAGAGTAAGATTTCTATAGAAGTCTAGACCGGTACCCCCAAGCGGACAACTTGAGAGGGAAAGGCATGGAACTGTCGACTGCACTGCTGATCGACTAGTATTACCGTAAATAAGCCTTTCCAAATTCAAAAAGGGTAATATAAGAAAGACACGCTTATTGAAAAAGACTAATTGACAAAATAAGTTCGTTATGGTAAGAGCCTAAGGATATCCCCAGCAAAGTCGCCATGCTGTCACACCCCTTTTTCTCTTGAAATCGGGTTTCTACATTTGACAGCTCCTTTTGAGAGAAGGACAAAGGAATTGGTTATTGGAGAATCGCCAACCAATGGATTAAGGTGCATTAGGGCACCTATAGCAAATAACTCAGATTATACCAGTTTGCGTCACCAGAGATCGGGTAAGGGCTCAAATTACCTTGAGGGGAAAGTGTTAGGCACCCTTCGAGGTCCACAATGGTAGGTCCCTGCCGAACTTAAGAAAGCGAAGAAACTATTTAATAGGGATGGGGGGTCCAAAATTTTTTAGCTTATAGGATCACCCGTGCAACATAAATAATACTTCGTAACTCTCCCAAGACGGGGGAGTTACTCGTATTATTCAGCAGGCACAGACTATCATCTCCTGCTACCCCATTACTATCTTTAAGTTTTTACCTAAAGCGCTATAATTAATTCTAACTCGTGTTCTATGCGTGCACTACATGTCCCCTTACCTAAGGTCCTGGAGGCATTGGGACCTCTATTTAGGATGGTTCTAGACTAGGCCTAAGTTGATCAAAAATTGTAAAATACTAGGCGACAAGCAAAACAGTTAGGACATTTCAAATAAGGACAGATATGGGCTCAAATTAACCTTCACATATAAACAGCAAATGCACGCAACTAATTAACATGTTTTATTAATCGTAGAATCCTATAGGAAGATATCTATGTGATGTTGAACAGGCAAGCAGTCGTATGCAGAATCAGTTTCTTAATGCGAGTATTAGGACCTACGTATATTTGCGTATTGATTTTTGCTCAGCATAATAACTGGGCATTTCATACGATAATGAATAAAAACAAATCACAAAAATAAGTCCAGAATTATTATTTAATCATGTAGGCATGTTATCTAGGTGATTGACAGTGATAATCATATTCATAATTAGTTAATAGAATTCTATAGGCCTGATTTCTACGAGGGTGATGATTATAACCCTATAGGCATGATTTCTAGAATTGAACTGATTTTAATCCTATAGGCATGATTTCTACAAGTGTACTGATTATAACCCTATAGGCATGATTTCTACAATTGAGCAGACTTTTATCCTACAGGCATGATTTCTAGAATTGAACTGATTTTTAAACCTATAGGCATCACTTCTAGAATTAAGAAGTATATGAGCAGGGATTTATACACATTAAGCCAGAAAAATAATTAAACCAAGTATTGGTCCTATAGGCATGGTTGCTAACACACGATTATTGGATAAATTGATACACCTAAAGGCAGGATTTCCAACAGATCATAGCGTTAGTCCTATAGGCAGGATTTCTAGTATGTAAACACAATATAGAACCTATACCATTTAAACAAACATGGTATGAAACTTATAAGCAGAACCAACAACACAAATAGAGACCCTATAGGCAGGATTTCTACCCGACTTTGCAAATGAAAATAATAAACCCTTCCCAATTTTACTAAATACCCCAGAATTGTTTCCTACAAAATTATTACAGACCAGGTTAATGAATGAATTACATAATAAAATAAACTATATAGAGCCTAAAACATGCCCAAATACACCTGGGCAACCCAGGTCTTCAACCCATAACATCTACAAGGCTCACTTTCATAGTTACAGAACAATCAGTGGTGAATTATTCACCCATAACACACAAAACCCAAATCTCAAATGTGTCAGAGTTCCCAAGGGCTTCAAGAACCTAGGACAGTACTCAAACTAGAGAACAAATTCCCAGAAACACTTCAAAGGAGATTAGAAACCAAACTTCAGTGTGTCAGAGTTCACAAGGGTCTCACATGCACCCTGACCAGTGCTCACACTAGGGAGGTCAAGGACAGAACCTAAGTAGACTTAAGAATGTGGATTTAAAGTAGCATCACATAAAGGAGGCAATGGTCAAGGGAAAGATTTTAAAACATGTTTGATTTTAGGAAGTCAACGTAACAGAGTTCAAAACACAGAATAGGAGACGACAAGATTTGAACATATAGGCAGAATTGCATTAAGAAGGAAAATTGGCAAGATTTGCAAAGTTGTTCATGCTCAGGTGCATAGTAAGTTAAAGTCTGAAAGGCCTAATTAGGCTGAGTGTACATGCTAGCATTAAGGACAGCTTTGATCAGACAATATTTAAGCATGGTATGAAGGCAAAAAGTTAAATAATCATATGGAATCCAAATGAATGAAAGACATACTAAAGGACAAGTTATCAGGGTACATGAGTGACATAAAAAGGGTGTAATAACAATACAAACTTTGTAAAGATTCAGGACAGGTGAACGGATAAACATCCTAGTATTACCCTAAAGATTGCTAAATCTAGGGCAAGTTCAGAACTAGCAAAACAACATACATGAAACAAATTAGAAGACATTCAGCTAATCCCTAAGAGGATTCATATTATTCAAAGTGACTAGTCTCAGAACTAATAGTATTAATTGGAGAACTAAAGAAACTCATATAGATATGAAATTGGTAGAATGATGCTCAAAAGGTAAGATTAAATATACTGGATCATAGGCATATGTCACAAATGAATAAGAATGAAACGACAAAGGTGTAGTGACTCACTAGTTAGGCAGGAAAAACAAGAATAACACCACAATAGTCGAGAGCCCAGAATATTTGGCCTTGGCTTTCAGTCGGCCAAAACCAGAAGTAAAATGAGATAGCAAAGAGAATACAAATACAAAACCATAAGTTTTTAGTGAGATTACAGTTATTCGAGCCTGTTATAAAGGGGAAAGGGGAGGGGTTTATATAGCAGCATAGATTGAATCGGGTAAAGAAGGAAAAAATTGTAAAATCAAACAGAAACAAGGAAGCCCTATACACAGAATCAGTAAATAATCAGTTTTGAAGAAAAACAAGGTAAACCCTAGTTTTTTTGGAAAGCAAATATTAGCGGAATATTCATGAAACAGTAGCATATGATGAATTTAGACACAAATAACACCTAAATCAGAGAATCAAATTAATTTTAGGTTCGATATAAAGAAATCTGAAAACCCTAAATTAGGGCTAGAGGAAATATTGACAGAAGAGAAGAATCGGGCAAACATATAAGGAAACAAAGTAAAATAAAAAACAAACAAGGAAAGAAAACATGCAAAATCAACTTGAAATCAATTTAAGAGAAAAACCAGCAAACCTAGATTCTTTAGGAAAGGCGTAGATCCCAGAAATCCAAACAATATCGGATTCATATAATACGAAATCAAACGAAATATAGTCCAGGTACCCGAAATAGAACACAATTGGAGAGATAGTACTTGCCATGTTTAGGTAAGTACTAAGTAACACCATAAAGAATCGACCAGTAGTGAGAAGGTGCTAATAAGGTAAGGAAATAAGGGGAAAATCCCATTAGAAGGGGGATTAGGAGCGGGATTTTGGGTGACGGCGGCTTAGGGTTCACAGGGTGAGAGATGAGAGTGTTCAAAGGCGGCGATCTCAGGGAAATGGGGTTAGGGTTAGAGGGTTGGAATATAAGGAGAGTGAAGGATTAAACGATGGCCGTTGATCTTGGGAGATCAACGGCCAGAATTAAATGAGAACGGGGCGGGTTGATACACGGGTCATTACCGGGTAGGAGTAAGGGGTTATTTGGTTTGGGTTGGGTTATTGGGCTAAGGTATTGGGGCTTTTGGGCTGGTTTAGGTAGCCTAGGTCTGAAAAAATTAGGGAATTTAGGGCTATTAGTTAAATACCCACTTTAATTAATAAAATAGTTTGTAAAAAATGATAAATAAAATAGTGAAAATATTATTTGTGCATAAAAATGGTTAACAACAATTATTTATCACTATAAAAGCATAAAATGTTATTTTTTGCATAAATAAAGTGATTATAAGTATATGTGGGCTATTATTGCAAAATGTGCAATTCTAATCTTTAAAAATGCAAATGTAATTATAACAAATGCACCAAAATATTTAAAACCTAGTATGGATGTAAATGATGAAGCTTGATGATAAAATCATCATAAATTATTTGTGATGCAATTATTGATTATTTATTTAATAAAATATGGGAATAAATTGATTTAAAAATCTTTCGAATTTATAGAAAATTAGAAAAAATGCTTGTATGTGTTTATAAATAAAATGATGATGCATATGTGCTATTTTGAAAGTATATATGTATATTTAAAAAAATATGAGGGAAAAACTGGGTATCAACAACGCTGTCTCAAATTAAGGTCCCTCTGCTTGAACAAGTGCTGCAAACTGCGGTGTTCTGTATAAACCTCACAAGACACTCCTTACAAGTAATGCCTCCAAATCTTAAGAGCATGAACAATTGCGGCCAACTCCAAATTGTGCACGGGGTAGTTCTTCTCATGAATCTTCAGCTGACGTGAAGCATATGCAGTAAATCGTCCCTCCTGCATCAATATGCAACCCAAGCCAACGCGCGAAGCGTCGCAATATACTGTATACATCCCCGAACCGGATGGCAATACTAGAACTGGTTCTATAGTCAAAGCTGTCTTGAGCTTCTTAAAGCTCGTCTCACACTCGTCGGATCATCAGAACAGGGCACCCTTCTGGGTCAATCTAGTCAGAGATGCTGCAATGGATGAAAAACCCTACACAAACCTGCAATAATAACCTGCCAACCCCAAGAAACTCCTTATCTCAGTCGCTGAAGTAGGACGAGGCTAACCCTGAACCGCCTCAATCTTGTTAGGATCGACCTTAATACCCTATCCTGATACAACATGACCTAAGAACGCCACCAAATCCAACTAGAACTCACACTTGGAGACTTAGCATACAACTTATGTTCCCGCAAGGTCTGGAGCACTACTCTTAAGTGCTTCTCGTGCTCCCCCAGGCTACATAAGTAGATCAAGATGTCATCAATGAAGACAATAACAAAGGAATCAATATAAGGCCTGAATACCATGTTCATCAAATCTATAAACACCATTGGGGCATTAGTCAAGCCAAAGGACATCACAAGAAACTCATAATGACCATAACTAGCACGGAAGGCATTCTTCTGAACATCTGAGTACCGAATCCTCAACTGATGGTACCCCGATCTTAAGTCAATTTTAGAAAACACCCTAGCACATGACTGAGCAATAGCTTGCTAAACTCCCCCTGCCTGGCCTCCACCTCTAGGACGGTCCCTACCAACCTATCCTCCGCCTCTAGGCAGCTGGACAGCCGATGCTGAAATCATGGGTTGCTGACCCAGATGCACTGCCTTGCCCCGAAGTCTGGGGCAGGTCCTCTTCATGTGACCTGGATCTCCACACTTGTAAAAACCTCTCGGCACCATAGATTGCTGCCTTGAAGACTGGCCCTGATGGCCTGAATACCCAGTAGAGGAACCCTGAATGGCTGGTGGATGGTATGAACTCTTTGGCATGACAGTGAAATAAGCACTGGAAGAACCCTAATGACCAGAATACCCGCTGGAGAAACCCTGAATTGCTGGCGAGCGGTAAGAACTCTCCGGCATCGCACTAAAATAAGGCCTCACTTGAGCACCTCGAGGAGGTGGTGGAGGTGCTGAATATGGGGGCCTGCTGGGCTGGCCCCTCCTAAACTGACTTCTGCCCCTAGCTGGGGCACCTCTAAACTCTCTAGAGAATTGGGCCCTCTTGTCCTGATGTACCTTCTCTCTACCTCTCAGACGGTAGCCTTCAATCCTCCGAGAAATATCTACTACCAACTGATAAGGAGTCCCCATCTCGACCTCTCGGGCCATGTTGGTCCTAATACCATAGTGCAATCGTGTAACAAACCTCTGCACTCTCTTTGCATCAGTAGGAAATATCATAATTGCATGGCGGGACAACTCATAGAACCTCACCTCATAATCGGTCACCGACATCTAACCATGCTCAAGCTGCTCAAACTGATGCTACAACTCTTCCCTATAGGAGGGGGGAATGTACCTATTCAAGAAAAGCTGTGTGAACTGGCCCCAAGTAATAGGAGGAGAACCCGTTGGTCTGACAAGAACATAAGATGAAGTCAACCCCATGAGACTCCAATATCCTCATGTTGTGCAATCTGTCCCTGCACCTATCAATGAAATCATGGGTATCCTCATGGAGCTCACCTTTGAAGAGGAGGGTGTAGCCTAGTCCATCTGTCCAATAACTTCTGCGGATCGCGTCAGCAGGCAGTCTGGGCTCAGGTGCCACTTCTGTAATTGGCTGGGCCCCATTCGCGGGTAGTGCACCCAGAGTCTGATATACCGATGTTGCATGTCTAGGAGCCTAGGAAGTAGGGGCATGTGCTCCTCCTCCCATATGAGATGTGGCTGGGTCAGCTGGAAATAAAC
This sequence comes from Nicotiana paniculata, assembly GCA_005239505.1. Classification (NCBI taxonomy): domain Eukaryota; kingdom Viridiplantae; phylum Streptophyta; class Magnoliopsida; order Solanales; family Solanaceae; genus Nicotiana; species Nicotiana paniculata. The sequence goes on along the minus strand of MDKI01166886.1, from coordinate 1,217 downwards.
CAACATGAGTCATAGTATCCATGAACCACATCATACGGACCATAACCTCCTGAAAGCCCGGCACTGTTATGAAATCCACCAAGGCAGGCTCTGCTACGGGCACCTCGTCCTGCCCCTCAACAATAGGATCCTCTGCTGGATCTGTTGGTGGTGAAACTGCGGCAGCTCTGGGACGCCCTCGTCCCCTACCTCGGGCCGGTTCCCTCCCCCGGCTTCTGCCTCGGCCTCTAGTAATGGCAGAGCAGCTCCTCCCCGGTCTGGAACATCAGTTGTACGCGTCTTCACCATCTGTGAGAGAATAGAAGAATGAAATTTTGTATGCCCTCATCTGCACGATAGAAGATGAATAAAGAGTAGTTTCCTAACACCCCATAGCCTCTCGAAGATAAGTACATACGTCTACGTACTGATCTGCAAGACTCTATTAAGTCTGCCCATCACTTGTGAGACCTACGTGAACCTAGTGCTCTGCTATCATGTTGTCACGACCCAAATCCCATTGTAGGTCGCGATGGCGCCCAACACTGTTGTTGGTCAAGACAACACTAATCATCTAGTGAGTTCTCATTTATTTTACTAAACATCCTCGGCTTCTACTTAACTTAGATTTATAGCATTAGATAAATAACGAGTCATTAAGGTAATTTTAACTAAAGTAACTAAAAGAGGTCATAATTATATGATTACAACCCAAAACAATAGTCTACTAATGTGTGTTCCAGGATCCAGTGTCACAAGTATGCGGGCATCTAGTAGAATGTACAAAATATAACTATCCTACCGCTTGAAATATAATTGACAGTAAATAACAAAAGAGAGACTTCACCACGCTACTGAACGGCATCAGAAGGGAAAGCTCACCATGGAATCTCGGTCAAGTATCAGGAACACGCACCGGACGGATAGCTAGATGCACCTGCCTCAGATCTTGTACAATTAAGTACAGAATTGTAGTATGAGTACATAAACAATATGTACCCATTAAGTATCCAGTCTAACCTCGAACAAGTAGGGACGAGGGGTAGACTTGACACTTACTAGGGCCAAAACAATATAATTAAGTGGGACGCCAAGCATGGATGTCATGAATAAATAAAGATAGTAACAGGAAGTGACAAGTTCATGAGTGAAATTTCAGTTTCCATCATTTCAGTTAACAATTTATATTTCAAGGCATTTAAAGCAGTTCCAATCACGGAAAATGCCAAGCAAATAGT
>ML308743.1:0-18599 GCA_005239505.1 Nicotiana paniculata | reverse complement strand
CATGTCTATTATTGATACACGAAAGCAAACGAATTCATACGCCGACATTCTGATGAATTCGAAAACTTGAATATTTATTCCAGTCAGCTTGAGGGATATTTAAAGCAGTCCGGACATAATGTTTTCAAAAGGCTTAAAATGCACTGAAGAACTCAAATTGTTGCACTTGCATTCATTCTTGATCAAGGATTTCAGTACATTAAAGGAATTACCTGGATAGCAGAAAAATGTCAGCAATGGATGAACTAAAGATCAGCAGCGGTGACAACAACAAAGCAGCAAAAGGGACAGCAGCAAGCAGCAGAAAAAGAACCAAATAAACCATCCCGAATAGATCCTGAAGCCCAATAAAAGTTCAGGTAAGGAAAACTCGAAAACTAAACTTCAAAGAACTTTGCTCATTTAAGTATTTTAGTTTCAGCGAAACTCACTCAATAGCCCCTCAAACTCTCTATTGTTTTGTGCTCAAAGTCTTTCACATGTATAAGTGTATAAAAGATGTGTCTTTTTTTTAGAGTCAAGATGTGTGTAAGATGAGGGAAGAAATCCTCTTTTATATATGAGAAGAAAGGACTTTGGGATAGATTTTATTTAGCAAAAAATCTGTCCAAAATGATGAATTTTTGACCAAAAATCTGTCCAAAACTAGAATTTTTGCCAATGATCAGTTTTTCTTACCAATTGTGGACAGAATTTTGGAGCATTGTACTCCAAAACAGTCCTCAATAGTAAAAGCAACCAAATAAAGGTCCTACGCTCAAGTACTTTCTACTACCCTCACAAACCAATACCAAACTAAACTATTGCTCCAAACTAGAAAGTGCAAAATCAGATAATTAGGCTTGAACCATTAAACTAACAAAGAAACTAATGACTACAAACAAACAAAACATGTAGTTAAGGCCTTAAACTAATTAGCTTACACATAGACAAACTAGAGATAATAAACATGAAATTGGAACTTAACAACTAAGGCAACGTAGAATACATGTTGATAATGAAACAACTATCGAGTTGACTGAAACACGAAATAAAAAATGAGACTAAACACGAGGTAACGATCACTAACAGATTTTGAACTAAATAAAAATACCAAAATCAATCGCAAAACCAGAATATCAGTGAACTTCGCCAATTACAAATAGCTAATCGGATTTCAAAAGTGATTAACAAAATCGATTGACTAAACAAAACGTACTGGCAAAGTAAACGACTAAATGATACATGATTCGAAAGTCTTAAGTAACGAATAATATTGATGATCGTTAACGACACTAACACGAATCACTTATCACATATTAACAATAACAAAACTATAAACAAACGGCGGGTAAATAGAAAATCAGAAACTTAGAGGAGAGATTAGGATTTTACCTAAATGATAAAGCTTCAAAGCAGTAGTACAACACAACTCGATGGCGAATCAACCTCCACGCCTCTTTTTCTCGATGAAAAATGCCGAAAAATACAAACTCTGGAGAACCAAGTTGAGTCCAGCACTGTGTTAGAGAGAAAGAGAGACTAAGGGGTCATGTCTATGCTGGACGGAGGCTTGGCGGCGACAGTGAGGAGGCAGCGAAGTGGCGACAGTGTTGGTGGTGGTGTTTTTTTTGGGGGGGGGGGTGAATGTTTTGAGGCTTGGAATGGAGAAGAGGAGAGTGGGAGGAGGCTGGTGGTGCAAAATTTTTGGAGTTTGGGGTGGTGAGCGACGGCTAGGGTTTCGGTTTGTCTTAGATTTACGAAAATTAGTGAAGATCTAGAGTATTTGGAGGTTGGAATCGAAAAGATGAGGTTGAGATTGAGGGGGGTGAAATTTTGGGGTCGATTGGAGGTGGTCCTCTGCCGGTGGGCGAATTCCGGCTAGTGGAGCCACGATGGGGGCGGCGGAGAGACAGAGAGGCGAGAGAGGGTTAGGCTTTGATATTAGGTCTAAAATGGGGCAATTTTCAGATTTTTTAAAGGATTATATATCTCTTGAGAGATCAAACATGGACCATTACATCAAGGGAGATTTGATGGCTGAGATTGGATCTGTGATTTAATAAGCAACTTAAAACTACGTCGTTTTGAGCTCTTTCTTGGCCAACCACTTAATGGACCGGGTATGGACGAATTGGGTTCAAGTTTTGAGATTTGGCTCAATTTTAATCAAAAATACAATAGCCAATTCCTTAACACCTAATCTTCTTAAATCCTAGAAAATTATACAAGTAGAAAGAAAATATTTTTGGGATATATAATTTAAAGATGCCAACTAATGTACACAAGTAAAAGGTAAAAAAAAAAAAATACTTTTTTGATAATTTTAATAAAGAAATGCAAAAATAAAAGTGCACAAACAACTAAAAATTATCGAAATACTAGTATTTCTAGGGGAGTTAAAAGCACGCAAAAATTAGGTATTCACAGCTGCCCTTCTTTGCTCGAGGACATGAAGAGTTTTCGTGCAAAGAAAAGTGAATCCATGACTAATTTTTCTCACACATCACTACCATGAAGCATTTTGAAAAAGGTGACCGAACTTTGCTTCCGAGGTTGCCTAAATATCCTTGGCTATAAAGGAATCAGGTCAGTGTAGTTCTGGAAAAAAATTCGGTAGCTGGGACTACCGAACATTGGAGTTAAGACTGTTGTTGCTACTGCTGTTGTTGTTGTTGTTACTGTTAATTGCTGCTTACATCAAAAAGAAAAAGAGAACTACATATTGTTGCAAGCTAAGAGTTACAAAATTCCTATCTATGTGTCTTCTGAGGTCAAATCTTGATTCTTGACCTGCTCGCTTGTGTTGACCTTAGATTGGATCTTGATGCTCTTTGAAGAAAATACTGTGGCTCATTCTTGATTGCTTGATTTCCCCATCAGGATTTGGAAAAAATGAAATTTGAGAAGTTGGACTGTTGACACATTATCAATGCTAACTCCAACTATCTTGTGATCGAAAGAATTATTTCTTCTGATGAGAAACTCAAACCGCAAGCTTTAACTGTCACCTGTGCTCTACGGCGGGGCCTGAAAAGCCATCAAAGACGAACAAAACGAATAAAATGTTTTCTGCCCCAGTTTGGACTAGGAAAATTTTGTGACTTATCAAAGAAAGCTGTAAACTATCTAATTTATTGGAAGGCACACAAATATGGTAGAATAAACTAGCTAAAAGAGATAAAATTTTATAACGATGGATCGTATACCCTACGTTACCAAGAGGATAGGTAACCAGGGGTTGGTACCCTATATTACTGAAAAGGAATGTAACCAGGGGTTGGTACCCTGTATTACTGGAAAGAAATGTAACCAAGGGTTGGCACCCCGTATCACTAAGGAAGAATGTAACCAGGGTTTGGTACCCTATATTACTGGAAAGGAATGTAATCAGGGGTTGCCGCCCTGTATCACTAAGGATAAATTTAACCAGGGGTTGGTACGCTGTATTACTGAAAGGAAATGTAACCAGGGGTTGGCGCCCTGTATTACTAGGAAGAAAATGTAACCAGGGGTTGGTACCCTGTATTACCGGAGAAGAATGTAACCAAGGGTTGACACCCTGTATTACTGATAAAGTGTTGAATTCCTCTAGGCAAAATGGTTCTACCCGAGTTAAGCTACGTAAAACATCCTGAGCGAAGAGTACTTCCACCCGAAACTATGAGCTGGATCCCCCTAGGTGAAATGGTTCTACCTGGGTTAAGCTATGTAAAATGACCTGAGCGAAGAGTACTTCTACCCGGAACTATGAGCTGGATCCTCCTAGGTGAAATGGTTCTACCTGGTTTAAGCTATGTAAAATGACCTGAGCGAAGAGTACTTCTACCCGGAACTACGAGTTGGATCCCCCTAAGCGAAATGGTTCTACCTGGGTTAAGCTGCTAAACTAGGAGGTGTGAATAGTAGTGATGCATGATAAAAATAAAAGAAAAATGGAGATTTTAAGGAGCTTCCGTTCGGTGACATTCGTCCTTTAAGAATCGCCATTTTGCACTGCTTTGTTCCTGCTTCAAACAAAGAAAAATTTATGAGTTTTCAAGGTGGTGGTTGGTTTGTGGCCTTGATGCCCCATTGTGGTTTGACTTCACGGCCACTCCGCTGTTGAAGAACCGATTCTATCCGTGTGGTACCGAGATGCTCGGCTGCTCTGTATCATTTTCTGGAGACCTTGGCCTTCAAATGTTGCCCCCAACTATTTCATACCTGGACGTCCTTGGTATTGCTACCTTTGTATCTGAGGCAATGCAATTTTTCTTTAAAAATCAAACTCAGTTGTCTTGCACCTAGCAACGGTTTGTGTCTGCAGTGCTTATCAACTTTTCTCATGAAGAGGTCTTGCTTAGGTAACCTTTTCAGTTTCTTTGAGACACTTTGTTTGCCTTGTCAAATGAGATCACAGACGGATTCGTGCCTTCGTCAATGTCTTATATTCCCCAAATTGTGCTCGATATTACGGGGAAAATGTAGCCAGTTTTGCAGCTATTTCTTTGCTTCACTTTTGACGAAATTAGACCGAAAGGGACTCAAAGAAAATTATGCGTAAAAATAGAAGAATACTTGAAGGTGAAAAAGAACTGGGCTTAAACAAAAGGCGTCCTTTTTGGGGAAAGGAATAGGGAGACTTATCTGGAAGTATGTGCCGACTTCAATGAATCATGACATGCATTTTGGACAGGACTCCTGATCTGTCTGAGCTGTCTAATTCTCAAAATTCGTCGCAAAGGTTCATCTTGAAACTGTCTTGGTCGTGCTCATGTCGGGATATCGAAGACCCTCATTCGGCTAGTAGCACCCTTTGCGGGTTTTCGCTAACTGACCTCTCTCATTTCTATATTCACTGTTGCCCTATGGTGCTCATTTGGGTTTTCACCAATAAGACTCTCTCATTTCTCTGCTCACTGTCGCCTTACAGTGCCCATTTGGGTTTTCACCAATAAGACTCTCTCATTTCTCTGCTCACTGTCGCCTTACAGTGCCCATTTGGGTTTTCACCAATAAGACTCTCTCACTTCTCTGCTAACTGTCGCCTTACAGTGCCCATACGGGTTTTCACCGATAAGACTCTCTCATTTCTTTTTCTTCTTCTCTTTTTTTATTTTTCTTTTAAGATATGACATGCTGAAGGTTTCCCAATGCCCGTGGCATGGGAACTTCAAATATTCTCAAAGATCGACCAGAAGTTCTTAACATGGAAAAAATAGGAAAAGACCCTTGAACTGAATTACAACTTTTGGAACCGTTTTACAGAAAAAACCGTAAAATATAACAAACTTCTGCCCCAGTTTTGGAGTATTGGGAATATGGATTTTTGTTGTGATGGGACCGAACCCAGGGTGAGGCTGCCTACGTATCCTTTCGGAATCAGGTCGGACGTAGTTCAATGGCTCAGAAGATTTGTTGTTTGGATTCTTTTCTTTTCTTCCTTTTTTTTTTGAGTACACAGGTTCCAAAAAGTGGGAAACAAAGAAGACAAATACAGCTCAAAAGGGTGAACAAGAGGGTGACACCTATTTGGAACAACGAGCAATGGTAGCCTTCATCATCTCGATTATGAGAAAATCACGCGTGACAGTTCCACAATGGGTATATATCAGACATAATATCTTTTGACTGCATCTGCGTTTATAGTCATGCCTGGTACCCTTCCTTCTTCATCTACCAAGTGCAAGGCCCCTTTTGTTAACACTTTCTTGATGATGTAGGGTCCTTGACAATTTGGGGAGAACTTTCCTTTAGCTTCTACTTGGTGTGGAAGAATGCGTTTCAGAATGAGTGGGCCCACCTCGAAGTGCCTTGGACGCACTTTCTTGTTGTAAGTGCGTGCCATTCTTTGCTGGTATAACTGGCCAAAGCACACTGCTGCTAGCCATTTTTCATCAATCAACATTATTTGTTCTAATCGGGTCTTTACCCATTCTGTATCTTCAATCTCCGACTCTGCAATGACTCGAAGATAGGGAATTTCGACTTCAGCCAGTATTACAGCTTCCGTTCCATATACCAATAGATAAGGAGTTGCACCAACGGATATGCGAGCAGTTGTGCGGTATCCCAAAAGAGCAAAAGGCAACTTTTCATGCCATTGTCTGGAATTTTGGATCATCTTCCTAAGAATCTTCTTGATGTTCTTGTTCGCCGCTTCAACGGCTCCATTGGCTTTTGGCCGGTAAGGGGTAGAATGGAGATGCATAATTTTAAATTTCTCGCATACCTCCTTCATCAAATTACTATTTAGATTGCTGCATTGTCAGTGATAATGGTCTTTGGGATACCAAAATGACAGATGATATTGGAATGGACAAAGTCTACCACTGCTTTCTTGGTGACTGCTTTGAAAGTGACGGCCTCCACCTACTTGGTGAAGTAATCAATTGCAACCAAAATGAATCTACGCCCATTTGAAGCCTTTGGCTAGATTAGTCCAATAACATCCATTCCCCAAGAAATGAAGGGCCAAGGAGAGGACATGGGATGCAACTCCGAAGGTGGCGAGTGAATCAGGTCACCATGAATCTGGCATTGGTGACACTTGCGAAAAAAAATTGAAGCAATCTCGCTCCATGGTAAGCCAATAATACCCTGCCCCCAATTCTTCTTCGCCAAAATATATCCATTCATGTGAGGTCCACATACCCCTGAATGTACTTCACTCATGATCCTCTCAGCTTCTGTGGAATCTATGCATCTTAACAAGTTCAAATTTGGGGTCCTTTTGTACAAAATTTCCCCATTCAGGAAGAAACCGCCGGCGAGCCGCCTTATAGTTCTTTTTTGATCTGCCTTGGCATGCTCTGGGTATTCCCTTATTTTCAGGAATCGTTTTATGTCATGATACTACGGTTCACCATCTGGTTCTGTCTCAATAGTATTGCAATAACCGTGTTGATTCCAAACTTGGATTTCCAATGGATCAATATGAGTGTTACCTGGATAAGGGATCATCGAGGCTAAGGTAGCCAAGGTCGGCTAGTTCGTCGTGAAACCAGGGAATGTACCTGAACTCGATGGATTTGAATCTTTTGCTCAGGTCTTGCAGATATTGTCTGTATGGAATAACCTTGATGTCTCGAGTCTCCCATTCGCCTTCGGCTTGCCGGATAAGCAAATCAAAATCTCCCATAACCAATAGTTCATGCACATCCAGATCGAGGGCCATTTTCAGACCCATGATACAAGCTTCATATTCTGCCGTATTATTGGTACAAAAGAACCGGAGTCGGGCCGTTACAGGGTAATGTTGTCCGATAGGCGAGATGAGGATTGCCCCGATCCCAACTCCTTTCATATTGACAACCCCATCAAAATACATTTTCCATACATGGGTGGTGTCCGGAATTACTTCCTCTATTGAGTTGACCTCTTCGTCTGGGAAGTATGTGCTTAGTGTCTTGTAATCATCATCAACTGGATTCTCTGCCAAATGATCTGCCAAAGCTTGTGCTTTCATTGCGGTGCGAGTGACATAGACAATGTCGAACTCTGTGAGCAGAATCTGCCATTTTGCGAGCCTGCCAGTGGGCATCGGCTTTTGAAAGATGTACTTCAAAGGATCCATTCTAGATATGAGGTAAGTGGTGTAGGCTAGGATATAATGACTCAACTTCTGAGGAACCCAAGTCAAGGCACAACACGTCCTTTCTAAAAGGGTGTACTTAACCTCATAATTGGTGAACTTCTTGCTCAAATAATAGATTGCCTGTTCTTTATTGCCTGTTGCATCATGTTGCCCCAGAACGCATCCAAAGGAATTATCCATCACCGATAGATATAAAAATAAAGGCCTACCAGGTTCAGGTGGGACCAGTACAGGGGGTTTTGACAGATAGTCTTTGGTCCTATCAAAAGCTTTTTGGCAATCGTCCGTCCACTTGATAGCAACATCCTTTTTCAACAGTTTAAAGATGGGCTCACACGTGGTTGTGAGCTGAGCAATGAACCTACTGATGTAGTTCAACCTCCCGAGAAAACTCATGACCTCCTTAGATGGATCCAATTCGATGCCTCTCCGGTTGACTATGAAACCGAGGAGCTTCCCAGATGGAACCCCAAATGCACACTTGACTGGATTAAGCTTAAGGTCGTACCTTCGAATCCGTTCGAAGAACTTTTTCAAATCGCGCACGTGATCNTGTTTGTCAAAGGAAAATTATCCTTCGGACTTGCTTTGTTCAGGTCCCTGTAGTCAACACAGACTCTAGGTTTTCCATCCTTCTTTGGAACAGGCACAACATTTGCCACCCAGGTGGTGTATCGGACAACTCTGACCACGTTGGCGCTCAACTGCTTCATTATTTCCTCTTTGATTTTTTCACTCATGTCCGTTTTAAATTTCGTTGCTTTTGTTGGATTGGTGGAAAATCAGGATACGTAGGAAGCTTATGAACCACTAGATCAACTCTTAAACCCGGCATATCATCATAAGACCAAGCAAACACGTCTTTGTATTCAAATAAAAGTTGAATCAAGGAATCTCTAGTTTTTTGTTCAGTGTGAATGCTTATCTTTGTTTCTCTAACTTCTTCGTGACTCCCGATATTAATGGACTCAGTTTCATTGAGGTTGGTCTTAGGCTTATTTTCAAATTTTCCAACTCTCTTGTTATTTCCTCAAAAACCTCATCTTCGTCATATTCAACCTCTTGATGCATTATTTCGAAATTAGACAGCTTTTTAAGATCTGGGCGTGAATTTCGAATGCATGTCATGTTATTAAAGCCGACATTAGCGAAACTGAAATGGAAACAAAATGACTGAATTAGGAAAAGGAAAAGATACAAAACTTAATACGAAACTGAACTGCATTTCATTGAATTCGAAAGGATAGAAGGGTTAATATCAAAACAAAACAATCATAATGAGATGTTTGGATTACAACCCTGAAAGTAACCCAAAATACAAAAAGAAGCTGCAAAAGCAAACTACCAAGACTCCTTCCTTGTGGGGAGAGGAGTTTCTCCCACTTGTTGAGCATGGTATCTGGGCCAATTAGTTGCACATCGGCACGACTAGTGCCTTCAGCAGACTGGATCATATTCACTTCAGAAAACATCTGGCTGAATCCATGGAAAATTTCATCAATGTTTGCCTGCGCCGAGGAATGTTGACCTTCTTGGAGTCGTGGCTTGACAAAAGTGTAGAAAATGTGAGGGATATGTTGTTGTAAGACCCATCCGTGCTTTTTGCGGTGTTTGGCTTTTTCTTCGTCTACTTGTGTCGGCCTGAAGCCTAAACCAAAATTACCCTGGTTACTAAACGAAGAAATGGGCTCCGAGATTCCTTGCAAAGATGCCCTCAAGCCTTTTCGTGGCTCATAACCTTGTCTCAGCATGAGTGCCGCTACCATTACAGATGTGGCAGAAAGACGAGGATGCAGAATGGGCCTTCCTTCCTCAACATGGTCCACAAAAACCACTTCAAAAGCCTGATAGACAGTGGACTCACACCCTTCCTTGGCCTCAATACAAGGGATTAACGGGTCTTTATAAATGGACGACTCGTCTTCCCCATGAACAATAATTTCTTGCATGTCATGTTCGAATTTGAGCATCTGATGCAAAGTGGATGGCACTGCTCGGGCCGTATGGATCCATGTCCTTCCAAGAAGAAAGTTATAAGAAGTGTCCATGTCCACTACTTGGAAGACAATTTCGAAGTCAACCGGCCCAATCATCATGGTGAGGTTGATCTCCCCAATGGTATCTCTCGCCGAGCCATCAAAAGCGCGGATACGGTCATTGTTGGGTCGGATTCTGTCTGTATTGATCTTCATGCTTTGCAAGGTGGAGAGAGGGCATACATCTACCTCGAGCCTCCATCAACCATGACTTGCTTCACGTAGTGCCCCTCACATTTAAAAGTCAAGTGCAGAGCCCTGTTGTGCCCGACTCCTTCTTCGGGGAGTCCATTATCAGTAAGGTGATTCTGTTCACCTCAAAAAACCTGTTAGCCATCTTCTCTAACTGATTCACTGTGGTCTTCTCTGAGACATGTACCTCGTTCAGGATCTTGATTAGCACACGAGCATTCTCTTTTGAATGTATGAGCAGAGATAGTAGAGAAATTTGGGCAGGAGTCTTTCTCAGCTGGTCAATGATTGAGTAATCCTGAACTTTCATTTTCTTCAAAAACTCTTCTGCCTCTTCTTCAATGACTGGTTTCTTTATTGGATATTGGCCTTCTCTGATTTGCTTGGCCTTTCTCAACTCTTCCGAAGAGTAACACCTTCCCGATCGAGTCAAACCTCCAGTTTCCCCCACTTTTTCTATGATTTCCTTGCCTTTGTAAGTCATCACAGTTTTGTTGTAGTTCCAAGGAATGGTCTTCGTGTTTGTCACAGGGGGTTGCACGACAGGTTTGATTATGATTGGCTCAGTTGTACCCTTTGTACCGCCCTGGTTCTGCCTTGTGATGGGGTGGCCTCCAAGGACATATAACCTTGGGCTTGGAACATTGGAGCGAACTTCCAACCTCGAGATTTTTGGAACAAATAAAGTTGCCTTCTCTGAGCTCTGGGCGCCTTTCACAATCAATGGCACATCTCGGCTTGGACTTACTTTTAGAGCCATTCCCTCTTGAATTGCTCCTGATGTCATATCTACTCGACCAGCCGTCTTGTATTCTTGATCTCGGCCAATCATTCCCACAAAGTGAACATCATTGTATACTGGCAAGGGGTTGTTGGTCACATTAGGAGGGTCCTCGTCATTGGTCACCACAATTAGTTTTTCAGCAATTAGTCTTTCGATGGCTCTTTTCAGAGTCCAACAGTCATCAGTGCTATGCCCCGGGGCCCCTAAATAATATTCACATCTAGCATTTGCTTGAAATCCATGTGAATCAGGATGCATATGGCAGGGAGCGATGGGTCCAATCACATCTATTTGCTTCAGCTTCTGGAATAAACTAGATTATGATTCAGCTAATGGGGTGAATTTTTCTGCCGGCCTTTGCTCCCGACTATAATCCTGCCTGGGACGAGCATTGTAGGGTGCCTGAAAATTTTGATGTTGAGGTCGGGGGATCCTTGGAGCGGGTGCTCGTACTTGTTGATTGGGAGGCCGAGCATATGACTGAACATTGAACACTGTGTACTGTGGTGGGCCCACAGAGTATTGAGGAATTGGCGGAGGATAATAATGTTGAGGGTAGCTGGATTTCCCCTGCTGAACTTGCACATAAGGGTGCGGTGCCCCCCTTTGAACTTTCCTAGATCCCAAAGTCATCATGGACCCCTCATCTCTCTTCTTTTTATTTGCGAAACTTCCCGACCCATTTTGGATAGCTTGAGTAGTTGTTTTGAGAGCAGCTTGACTTACAATTTTTCCAGTCTTGAGGCCATTTTCGACCATTTCCCCTATTTTGATTGCTTCTGCAAAAGGTATACCAATCGCGGACATCATGTTATGAAAGTAACTAGGCTCTTTAGCCTCTAGAAAAACAACGATCAACTCGTGGTTATCCATAGGTGGCTTGACTCTAGCCGCTTGCTCCCTCTACTTGATTGCATATTCCCTAAAGCTTTCAGTCGGCTTCTTCTTCATATTGGACAGGGAATAGCGATCTGGTGCAATATCTATGTTGTACTGGAATTTCTTGATGAAGGCCTAAGCCATGTCGTCCCAGACATGCCAGTGAGAGATATCTTTGTCGATGAACCATTCTGAGGCTACCCCCGCAAAACTTTCCCCAAAAGAATCCATCAGCAATTCTTCTTTTCCACCTGCACCCCTCAGCTAGTTGCAGTACCTTTTCAAGTGGGCGATGGGGTCGCCGTGTCCATCATACTTCTCAAATTTTGGGGTCTTGAACCTTGGAGGAAAATGGATGTGAGGGAACATGCATAGATCACTGAAAGATACACTTTTGTGACCACCTAGTCCTTGTATGTTCTTTATGTTTTGTTCAAGACTTTTCATTTTCCTGACCATCTCATCTGGCTCAACTGTCTTGGCAGGCTTTTCATTTTCCACTAGTGACTCGTATTGAGGAGTCTGGTTATATGGAGCCGAGACCCTGAAATCAATGTTTGGAGAGAAGTATTGTCCATCATAAGCATGAGATGGTGGCTCGTTGTTTGTCCTCGTCACAGGTGGTGGTGGCGGGACTGTATATACCGGTGCGCCAGACATGACAAGAGGGGTGTTCCTGACTGGTGCGGGTGGGGGTCGCACATTAGAGGTACCAGGGGCGGCATGGATGCTGTAGTTTGGCACGTACCCTGGTGGTAGAATGCGATCACTTGTTTCACGGAGCGGTGGTTCAGTAGCCAGGGGTATGGTAGAAGTTCCTTCTGAGGGATCCTGAGGTGGAGACTGACCGGAGACCCAAGCTTGATATACATATGACAGTTGTTGTTTTAATCTTCTCACTTCCTTCGACTCTTGCTCAACTGACTGACCATGGGGCTCGTCACTGACCAACTCGATTTCATCATTATTAGCCATCGGTACCTTCCTTTTAGATCTGGTAAAGTAATGATGTGTTGCCAGTTTCACCACAAATCAACCACCTTAAGCTTATTGACTAAGAGACAACAAACGTGTTAGGGTTAAGCATTTTACACATATGAATCACACGTAATATTACATGTTCCTAACATTGTCACCATTTCTAACATGCTTTTGGAAGACTTCATGTTTCATCCCAGCTTATAAGTTGATGCTATTGGTGCTCTCAATTTTTTCTTTTTCTCTTCTCTTTTTTTTCTTCTCTTTCTCATTTTTTCGCTTTTCTTTTCACTTGCCTATTTTTGTTTCCTCATTTTAGAGTTATTGAAATATTTTGATCGAACCTTTTAGGAGTTATCATGTCGCCGCATGAATCAGATCATTACGTAGTTCAGGTACACGACCCTCTTTTTTTTCTTTTTCTTTTTTTTTCTTTCTTTTTTTTTTATACAAAACAAACATTTTTTGGTTCTTTTTTCGAATTTTTTTCTAAAACAAGATCTTTTTCATTGATTTTCATTTTTTGATACAAAACTTAATAACAAGAATTACATAAAGATAACCATTTAAACAAGACCAGACTTGACTCAAACAGACTTTTTAAGACAAAGGGAAAAATAACAAGACTTAAAACAATAAAAGACTCTTACATACTCAAAAACCACAAAGGAACAGTCAAAATAGACTGCCAACTAAAAGAAGATCTAAAATTCTTCAAGAGAATCCACCAGAATTATTGTAGTCATGGAGCTTATTCCTGCGGCTGACCCCCAACGTCGCGGTCTATCCTCTCTAAATTTGCAGATATGTGACGAGTGACGTTCAATGATACTTCAGCAAATCGTTCGGGCGTCATTCCCTGATAACTCCTGCAAGCTCGGGAGGTATATGTAGCTACCTCGAGGATCTTTCCCTTAATGTGTTCTTGAGCCAAGTGAAACTCTTGATTTTGTTGACCACGGGTCTCAGCTAGATCCAATGCATCACGCTCGCGCTCCAAGGCCATATCTCTTTGGCACCGAATTTCCAGTGACTCCCCCTCCAACCGATTGATCATACTTTGGTAGTGATGTATTTCTATTTCAAACTCTGCGATCTAGTGCTCCTTGCTTGACTCAACTCCCCCTATCTGATCCCTCAGACCTTGTATTAATATAGCAAAACCTCTGCGCTCATGATCACAGACCACCTTGAACTGAGCTTCTCTGTCACGCCCCAAAAATCGAGGGGCGCGACCGGCACTCAACCGGGTGACCCCAGTCAAGCGAACCTGATTTGCCTTTCCTATCCCACGCGTTGCCCCCTGATTTCAATATACATCGTTCAAGTAAAATAGCCATTTATAACTTAAGCATAAACGTCCAACGTGAATTCACTTCTACTTTTTATCATTACTAACACATGATACCAAATACTTACAAAATACATACAACATTAACAATGTGGGCCACGATTCCAAACCGTACGCTTACTACCCAACATACATATACATACTTTCCCCACATTGTGTCTACGGAGTCTCTACAAGTATAAAAGATTTATATGCTACTTGCCGGCAACAAGGCCCCGACTATCCTTACACTACACCATAAACTCAAACCAAGGTGACATGAGCCACACGTGGTCTCGGGAGGAAGTGGGGCTCACCAGAACAGCTGACGGAAATGAGAGGAGGCACTACTGACGATGGGCTGAATTACCTGCTGTAGAACCACCTACATTTATATAAGAAAATGTAGCGCCCCCAACAAAAGGGACGTTAGTACTGTGGAATAGTACTAGTATGTATGAACAAACTTCATCCCAAGTACAATCAAACAATATACAAGTAAGAAACGGTAATAGAACAAATCAATCAATGCACGTGGAAAAGAACAACCAAATCATCAAGTTTCACAATCTCTCTTTTTCCCCTTTTCAACATTTTCATATTCAAGAGTTTCCCCGATTTTTCATTTCGATGGTGATAACGATCACATTCCGTCCTTATTACCCCGGCCACCCTTATTACCTCGGTCACCCTTATTACCTCGGCCACCCTTATTGCCTCACGCCTTATCAAGCTTATTGCTTTGTGTTGCGACGTGCAACNTCAGAGAATAGAATCTCACGCCTCAACACATCTGAACAATCAATTCACATATTTCCAAACAAGGCACACATACCAAATACCCGGAACCCACAAGAGGATTCTACGAAGGTTAAAGTTAGCCATACATACTTCGAATCGGGATTTTTCCTTAATTTCTATCTCAAATCACCGGGCCTTCTAGCACCTTCAACCTAATTCATAATTCGGCACATTTAAATTTAGAATTAGGAATCATGAACATGTCTCGAACTCATTTGAGCTTTCTATCAAACACTAGGTGTTAGTTTTAGATTAGATAACCCTTCTTTAGTGAGATATTACCCCAACCTATTTCCCTTAACTAGATTACGGCATATTGGGTGCATGCATGCAAGGTTCTTAACCCCGTTTTCATGAACTATCCTACCCTTGTTTCATTTTAACAAGATCTGGAAATTTAGGGTTAATGGGGTGGAAGCTTACCTCTTAGAGTGAAGAAATTTGTGTTCTACTTGATTAGTTCCAAGCTTGAGTGATGAAGGAAGACCAATTTGATCAAGTTGAGACTTTCTCTCTCTAGAACCCACTCTTTCCTCTCTCTAATATCCCAGAAAAATGGTTAAAAATGAAGGGGAGGGGTGTTTTTAATGGAATGGGGTCGGGTTTTAAAATTAAAAAAATAGAAGCCCGACACAAGAATGCGGTCAGGAATGCGATCGCATTCCTGACATGCGGTCCGCATAATCTACCGCATAATGGGCCTCAAGATGGGCCAAAATTCAAAACACACTGCCGAGGTATGCGACCATTGTGCGGTCCGCATACACGTTATGCGATCGCATACTAGACCACATAGTTGACTTCAAAAGGGGCAGTACTGTGCCTAGGTATGCGACCATTATACGGTCCGCATACACGATGTGCGATCGCATAACACCTACTTTCTGGAAAAATTATCTTCTTTAAGTCTCGGGGTACTTTTTACTCAGTTAAGGTCTGTTTCAAAGATTCCCACAATAAAACAACTCGGGGAGTCATTCGGGAATTATTTTAAAGCGAGAAAATGTTACGGGTCTTTACATTCTCTTTCTTCCTGTTGTTGAGCGGTAGTGATCACTTTTTCCTGCCTAATTTGAGCTTTGAGTGCTCGCCTCTCTTGTTCCCACTTAGCCTTTTCCCGCTCGAAATCAACCTGTTGTATGTCCAAGGCTGTCTCCAGAATGCCTTTATCTTCTTGTAAAATGTCAATACGGGATTGGAACTCTAATGTTACTTCCCTTCTGGTTTCTCTAACTCTGGCCTCGATCTCCTCTTCCCAATCAGTCGCATGCCGTATGGATCTTTCTGGCCTTTGCTCCGGGATAGCCTGGTTGTGAAACCACTCAAGGTATGCGAGGCTTACCCCCCCACGTTCACGATCAGCTACCATCTCGTCTAAATCAGAAATCGACCACCAAACCAAACCTTTTGTGCATATGATTCCCTTGGAGGTTCCTCTACCTTGAATTCCCACATGAACGGACGCATGTCCTCAGTCGGGGGCCTCTTTTTCTCTCTCCCTAGCTGGCGCATGACGCGTAGGGGTGCATAGGGTTGGAAACCTCTGAAAACCATGACTATGAAGAACGGACGATACGTCGACATATGCATGATCCTAGCAGAAGGGAACCAATAATAGTTCCAAGTGATTCTATCAGCACTCAACGAACCGAGCAATGTCCACCAAGCCCTCACCCCCTCTGGAAGATTACAACTTGCGGCCTTGTCTGGGTGACATCCGATGTAATTCAGCCAATTGTCACTGAAATTTATTACTATTGGATGATGATAAAGATGCTCTATGAACCACATCTGCAACAGAATGTTACATCCCTCGAAGTAATATTCACCCTCTTGGCAGCGGGTCAAAGCTCGAAAAATATCTCCCAGAATTATTGGAAGAACTGTGTGATCCTCGCTGCTTTGAAAAAATGAGACTACCGCAGCTAATCGAATTCTGATGCGCCCACCACGCTCTGGAAAGACCATGATCCCCAGAAATGATATCATGAACGCGAAGACTCTCAACTCCCTCCATGCGTCGTAACTCAATTGGTTGATGAATTCTGTGCCTGAGAAGTTTTCAAACCCTTTCTCGTGCCCAAATCTGTCATAGAAATATTCCAACGGAACCCAACCTTCATCCAGGAAACCCATCGGAATTCGACGGAGGCATAACTTTTTCAAAAAGTTGTTCACACCAATTTTTCTCGGAGCAGCATGCTTTTTCCCACGAAGGTCCCTCCCTAATCTGGTAAACCCACCTAATTCTTCCAATGTAGGCATCATTTCACAATCTTTGAACCTGAAGACATTGTTTAGGGGGTCCCAAAAACCTACTAGTGTCTCTATTAAATCTCTGTTAGGCTTAATCCCCATGATGTTTGTGAGGAACTTGATGTGCTTAAATACTTGATTCCGCTCCCATGTCGCAAAACTAGCCCACCAATTACAGAGACTACTCGGGGTCTTATCTCTTATCAAAAACATAGGAGGTGTCTCGTCACTTACCCTTTTCTGGTTGCTTCTTTGTGGAGAATTCATGGTAAGCCTAGGAATAAGATAAAAAGGGGTCAGGACTTTCCTAAGCTATATGAAATTCTGATTATTCCTTTTTATTTATTTTAAAAAAGAAAAACGCCATTTAGGACTCGATCTATTTACTATTTTTGAAATTAGCAGACACAAAAAGTAGGGAAATGATTATTATTATAAAAATGGCCTTTTGATTCTTCCACGAAAGGCTTAGAGGATTTCTCAGTAAAAACAACTAAGCATGGGGACAAAATAAAAATAAAAATAAAAAAGTAAAATAAAAAATAGACAAACTAAAAATGGCTACTTTAACAAACGGCCCTTCGGTACTTCCCAGGAAGATTTTAAGGTTGTCTTGGAAAAACGGCCGGAATACCAGGGCAAACAGTAAAAGGTGACCAAAGAATATGAATCTTTTTTTTTTGTTATTTTTTTTTTCGAATTTCGAAAAAACTTTTAAGAAAGGAACTATTTTTTTTAAAGATATTTGGACCTTTATTTTGAATTTATGAAAGGAATACTTCTAAAGAAAAAGAATTTTTTTTTTTTGAATCTTGAATTTTCTTTTAGATTTTCGAAAGAATGAAAATATTTTTGATTTTTTATTCTAATTTCTTTCCAAAATATTTTTTTTTTTGAAAGAAAGACTTCTAAAGAAGAAAGAAAAATATTTTTTGAATTTTGATTTTTTGATTTTTTTTTTGAATTTTGGGAAAAGGACTTCTAAAAAGAAGGTAGAAAAATATTTTTCGAATTTTGATTTTATTCTCTTTTAAAAAGGAAGAAAATATTTTTGGGTTTAAATTTTTTTTATTTGGGATTTCTAAAGAATGAATTAAAGAATTTTTTTTTTTGGATTTTTGAAAAATGGGGGCCGAAACTTATGAAGTTTGCCTACGTATCTCACATCCGGTGAGAATCAGACCCGCGTAGTTCGGTGAAACTGAGTATTTTTCTCTTTTGACTTTTATGAAATTAATCTTTACACATCACGTCTGACTACTACAAAATCTTAGTAAGAAAAAAGATTATTTGTACTAAACTAGGAGAATATTTTTTTCTTTTTTTTCTTTTTTTGAAATTCCGCTCAACTATTTTCTAAAGCCGGTCAACAACGCAAGCAAGCCTTCCAACTGATGTAACAAGTAGCACAAAAGTGGACATGATGGTCTCAAAGAAGATGCATGTCTTATACAGACTTGACCCCTGTGTCGAGTTTCGCTAAGTTAAATGTANCTTACTCGAGCGGACAACTCGAGCCGAGGAGGGTCAGTATACCGGTAGCATTGCTTTCCGGCTTAACTGGTGGTGCCCCCGCCTAAAACATGTGTGACTAAAACCCTTCACCGGGTGACAAGCACCTCGGCTATCTCAAAGAAAGTGGGCTATGTCAAGAAAATGCCCAATTTTTAGTTTCAAGAAGACTCAGAAGGGGGTGCGTGAGAAGACAGTTTATATGTACAATTCAACAATATCAAAGCCGTAAAAAGTGAACAAGTAGCACATTAGGCACAAATAAATCACAAT
>MDKI01144003.1:0-24273 GCA_005239505.1 Nicotiana paniculata | reverse complement strand
GGTTCCTGAAGGCGATGGAACTGGGGTTCCACTCCTTTGCTGGTTGTTGTCGTTGGAGTTTGAGATAGTTCAGAGGATATCACTTGAAAAGAAAATAAAGATTATCAGATTCCCGATAACGGAACCAATTTATTTAACCAAAGAATTAGACCCTTTAACTAAAGCTTTTTTTTAAGATGAATAGGGGTTACTGATAATAAAAGAAATGGAGAAAAATAAATAATAGACAATATTGCAGAAATATAGAAAATCGAAGTCAATTATATTCGAGAATCAGATGCCTTTACAAGTTGTATTCCCCTCCCTTATATAGGAGATTCTTATAACGTACAACTTTTGCTATGGTTTCTCATTAATGACATTAATGAGGCGTTACAAAGGATAACGGTAATTGGGGTATGGTTACATAACGCTCGAGTAATCAATTGTGGGTCTTTGAATCTGCCCGTAACTTTGTCTAGACTCATTCTGACCATGACTCTCTCCTGTTTTGATCAAGTTGAGTTTCTCGTGGCTGATAAGTTTGAGGGTTTACTGAACCGTTCCTCTTTGTATCCACGTGACTTGCTAAGTTGTCAAAAGCTGGATTACGTGTGAAAATCTTTTTTACCAATACAATAACGAGATGCTCAGGGAGTTCGTGTCGAGGTTTCGGATGGAACGGGTGGATCTGCCAGTTCCAGATGATTGGGCAATTTAGGCATTTACTGAAGGTATCAACCCACGAAATTATGTGGCCTCTCAACAGCTAAATCAAAACTTGGTAGAGTACCTAGCGGTCACCTGGGCCGACGTCCACAACACATATCAATCAAAGATCAGGGTTGAATACGACCAACTCGGGTCCCCTTCGGGATTTGTTTACCCATCAGAACCGATGACAGGTCTGAGAGAACCATTGATCAGGAGAGAAGGCTGGTCTGAGATCGATATCAGCCATACATTGCGGATCGGAAGGGAAGCAGATCCAGGCGCCACCCCACAAGGGACGAGAAGAGAAATGATTCAGGACCGAGCGGCCGGGGCCTGATGAACAAGATCAGGTTTGACAGGTCGCTCAAGAGTAAGGGCACCAAGATTATCGGAGTAAAATTTCAACGTGGACGCTGCAAGCATAGTGTCAGCCATAGGGCGCATCAAAGAGAGTAAGTAGCCCTGATCGTTGCAGTCTGACCCTGCCCAGAGAGATCCTAATTTTATTTGTAAGTACCACGGTACACACGGTCATAGGGCTGAAGATTGCCGACAGTTAAGAGAAGAAGATGCTCGAGTTTTCAACAATGGGAACCTTCGATAATTCCTAAGCGAGCGAGCCAAACACCATTTTAAAATTGTAACGCCAACAAACTGGTCTAACAAGAGGAGCCTCAGCACGTAATCAACATGATTATTAGGGAAGTTGATGTCCCACAAGTGCCGATGACAAAACGCACCAAAGTTTCTATCACGTGAGAAAAATGCACCCGAGGATTACATCAAGCAAGGAGCTATCTTGTTCAGCGATGAAGACGCCGAGGGCATCGTATAGTTTCACATTGGTAATATATGTACTTATCAATAAATCTTAGGTTAAACATGCGTTGATTGATCTGGGTTGCTCGGCCAACATCATAAGATCGAGGGTCATAGAGCAGCTGGGGTTACAAGATCAAATCGTACCGGCGATCTGGGTATTGAATGGATTCAACATAGCATGGAAGACAATGAAAGGTGAGATAAATTTACCGATAAACACTATCGGGACCACCCAAGAAATTAAGTTCTAGTGATCAAAGGGGATATGAGGTATAACGCCTTGTTTGGAAGGTCGTGGGTTTACAACATGAGAGCGGTGTCTTCGACCTTACACCAGGCGCTAAAATTTCCCACTCCGGGAGGAGTCAATTGTCTACGGAGAACAGTCGGCTGCAAGGGAAATGTTCGCTATCGATGAAGAATTTGGGTGCCCGCGGTTTCAACATCAAAAAGCAGGAAACCGACCAAAAAAGAAGAAACTAAATAGCAATCAATTATACCGTCCTCCGTCGAGCTGAAAAAAAATAGAAGGATCACGAGGTAGATGATAAGGATGATTACGGCGTCCTGAGATCATTCATTGCACCCGATGATATTGACGCCACCAAATCGACGATCAAGGAGTTGGAGAAAGTTATAATGATCGAGCACCTACCGGATCGAAAGGTATACCTGGGCACAAGGTTAGCCCCTAGCTCAGGAAAAAACTTATTTTTTAGAGTTAATGCCGATTGATTTGCTTGGTCCCATCTAGACATGACAGGGATCCCACCAGAGGTAACCACTCACAAGTTGAGTTTGGATCCGAAGTTCCATCCGGTTAAGCAGAAGAGAAGGCCTCAATCCAAGATCAAACACGCATTCATCAAGGATGTGGTATCCAAACTTCTGAAAATACGTTCCATCTGAGAATTTAAATACTCGAATTGGTTAGCTAACGTGGTGGTAGTGCCTAAAAAGGAAATAAATTGAGGCGGTGTATAGACTATAAGTATCTAAACAATGCGTATCCAAAGGATTCTTTACCTTTGTCTAACATCGATCGAATGATTAGTGCAATGACCGGAAACATGAGATACTTAGTTTTCTCGACGCCTATTTCGGGTACAACCAAATTCGAATGGACTCGGGCGATTAAAAAAAGACTTCTTTCATAACCAAATTCGGCACCTACTGCAATAACGTAATGTCGTTCGGATTAAAGAATGCCGGTGCCACATACCAACGCCTAGTCAACCGGATGTAAAAAGAAAAAATAGGAAAATCAATGGAAGTTTATATTGCGATATGTTGGTTAAGTCCCTGTGAATAGAGGACCATTTAAAACATTTGCAGGAAACTTTCGACATATTAAGGAAGTATAATATGAAGCTAAACTCGGAGAAGTGAGCATTTGGGGTTAGCTCGGGCAAGTTTCTCATATTAATGGTATCTAATAAGGGAATAGAGATCAACCCGGACAAAATAAAGTCCATAGAGGACATCACCATAGTCGACAATGTCAAGTAAGTACAAAGACTGGCTAGGCGGATAGCCGCATAGGGCCGATTTTTCTCGAGCTCGTCGGATAAGAGTCATCGGTTCTTCTTACTATTGAAAAAGAAAAACAACTTCTCTTGGACTCTAGAATGCTAGCAAGCTTTGGAAGAACTCAAATGATACCTATCTAGCCCTCCCTTGCTACACATTCTGAAGGCGGACGAACAATTGTACCTCTGCTTGGCGGTTTTCAAGGTGTCGGTAAGCAGTGTCCTGGTCCCGGAAGAACAATGTACACAATTTCCTATTTATTATGTTAGTAGAACCCTAGGCGAAGCCGAAACAAGGTATCCTGAGCTCGCCTTAGCGCTTCTAGGAAATTAAAATCGTACTTTCAATGCCACCCCATATGTGTCGTGACCTCATATCCACTGAGCTCTCGGCCCGATTGGCCAAATGGGCCATAGAAATTAGCGGGTATGATATCAGGTATAAACCCCTGGACCGCCATCAAATCTCAGATTTTGGCGGACCTGTGGCCGACTTCATTCCGACTTTGATACCCGAGGTTGAAAAGGAGTTACTACTCACTTCGGGTAATAACTTGAGGATCTGGACCATATTCATGGACGGTGCCTCCAACACAAACGGGTCCTGGCTCGGTATCTTATTGAAACCATCTATGGGTAACGTAATTAGGCAGTCTATTAGAACTGTGGAATTAACTAACAATGAAGCCGAGTATGAGGCTATGATTGCAGGTCTAAAACTGGCTAAGACCCTGGGGGCGAAGTGATTGAAGCCAAATGTGACTCTCTCCTTATCGTAAATAAATTCAACGGAACGTTCAAAGTTATAGAGGAACAGATGTGGAGATACTTGGACAAGTTGCAAGTAACCTTTCACCAATTCAAGGAATGGACTCTACAACATGTACCTCGGGATCAAAATATTGAGGCCAATGCACTCGCCAACTTAGGGTCATCTGTCGACTTTGATGAATTCGACTCGGGGGTAGTGGTGTAACTGATGAACTCGGTGGTAGAAGAAGGTCACACCGAGGTAAACTCGACAATTCTGACTTGGGATTGGAGAAACAAATACATAGACTAACCGAATACATAATATCTGCCATCGGATCCTAACAAATCGAAAGCCCTGCGCATTAAAGCTGCCAGGTTTAGCTTGGTCGAGGGGAAATTGCTCAGAAGATCCTTCTTTGGCCCATTAGCTAGGTTCTTGGGTCCGCGAGAGACTGAATACGCTATGAGAGAAGTCCACAAAGGCACTTGCGGGAACCACTAGGGGCAAAATCCCTAGTTCGGAAGTTAATCAGAGATGGTTACTACTAGAATCAAATGGAGAAAGATGCGAAAGACTTCGTACGAAAATGCAACGAGTGAAAAAGACACTCCCCAATGATTCATCAACTAGGGAGGTACTTCACCTGGTCTTGTTGCCATGGCCATTTATGAAATGAGGGGTGGACATCGTCGGTCCCCTGCCATGGGCGCCCGGTAAAGCCCAATACATACTACTCATGACCGATTATTTTTTCAAGTGGATCGAGGCTCAGGCGTTTGAGAAGGTTCGGGATAAAGAGGTCATCAACTTCATCTGGGATCACATAATATGTCGATTTGGGACACCGACCGAAATCATTTGCGACAACGGAAAGCAATTCATCGGCAACAAGGTAAGTAAATTTTTCGAAGACCAAAAAATCAAAAAGATATTATCAACACCTTACCACCTTAGTAGGAACGGACAATCAGAATCGACGAACAAAACTATACTCCAAAACACGAAAAGGAGACTAACCAATTCGAAAGGAAAGTGGAAAGAAATCTTGCCCGAAGTCTTGTGGTCATACCAAACGACTTCGAATTCGAGTACTGGAGCGACCCCATTCTCTCTAGTCTACATCGTAGAAGCCTTAATCTCGGTAAAGGCGGGGGAACTGAGCCTCAGGTTCCAGTATGTTGCCAAAATGTCAAACGGCGAGGCCATTACCACGAGCCTAGATTTATTGGACGAAAGGCGGGAAGCCGCCCTGGTCCGGTTGGCCGCCCAAAAGCATTGGGTAGGGAGGTACTACAACCGAAGAGCTAACTTTCGACATATCAAGTCGAGGACTTGGTGTTAAGGAAATCAACTCTACATACCAGGAACCCAAACAATGGGAAACTACTCCCAAATTGGGAAAGACAGTATAGTGTTGCCGGAATAACCGAGAAAGGTTCATATAAACTCGAGTCGCCAAACAGTGTACAACTATCAAACAACTAGAATGTGGGACACTTAAATTGGTACTACTGCTACGGTAGGAGCACAATTCCCTTTTGTAATTCGTTATATTACGGACTAACTTTTGCAGGTTCTCAGCCGAGGGCAAATGTGATTATTAGGTCTGAAATCACGTGTTGTACTCTTTTTCCCTTGAACCAGTTTTTCCCTCAGTGGGTTTTATGGCAAGGTTTTTAACAAGGCAATCATAAAACGTGCGACCTTAGTTTCGAAGGCTGGCCTAAAGATGAAGTTGTTTATCACCTGCACTGAACCAACAGTATTCCCTCACATGTTCGACCTCAAATACTGGGGGCCATTACCCCCTAGGTTAGATTCTTTTGAAGGTGTTATTACTTGATATTAAAAGCCAAGGCCTCGTATTTAGATTCGTTGTAAGGGTTAAACAATCAAACGAACCATACCCATGTATCCCATTCTTTCCATGGCACAAGACTTATGCGCCTCCAGTTATATTTCTACATACAAAACAATGAAATAAATCTTTGTTTGCTTTATATATTATTACTATGCATTTCGCACCATCGATGCATCCATTGAATTACTTAGAACAGAAAACGGATCCTAAATCCTATAGCCCACAGGCTACCTCGACTCAGGGACTATCATCCGATAAAAAATTGGATGGCCCGGGCTATTGAATCCTGGAGGCACCGAGCCTATTAGGCAGGGCCCGAACATGAAAGGCTACGGCCAACCTAAAATAATTTGGAGACGTCCGAGTTCGTACTTATAAAGTAAGTCCCTTACGTATGATTAAAACCTATTAAAGGGTTACCCTTGGAAAAACACCATCGTGTATGAATAAAACACTCAAGTATCATAAAATCCTTCATTTTTATCGAAATTTTGAAGCCACAAACAACTCGTCCGAGATACCTGGATCTACTAAAACACGCTTAACTTGAACTTTATTTAATAAGATAGAAATTACCAGAGCATTTTGTGTGGCTGAGAAATGCCTTCTGCTTCTTCGTCATTGAATGATAAAGTTCCTTCGGGCACATAGTCTCGGGTTCGTTTCTCTCTACTGATCGACACCCTAGGGCGTTTGAATATGGGCCCTTGTGGAACGTCGGACCAACCTACGATCATATGAATGACATGTTGAGGTTCTTCTTGTCCATTCTTACTATTAGCATCCCATTCCCTAAAGTGATTCTTAGCTCGATCGCTGAGGAATTCTCGAAGATGGCCCTCATTGAACAGAAGGGCTACCTCCTCCCTCAATTGACTGCAATCCTCGGTCCTATGACTATGTGTGCCATGATATTTGCACATTAAATATGGGTTCCTTTGAGAAGGATCGATCTGTATGGGTCTGGGCCACCTTGTGTCTTTGATCCTGCCGATAGCCGATACAATGCCTAATGCATTGATGCTAAAACTGTATTCTGATAGCCGAGGTGCCTCTGTGGGATCTACATACTTGTCAAAAATAGTCTTGCTCATAAGTCCCAAAGGTCCTCGATCACCTCTTCGATCGTTCTGGGTGGGATTGCATGATGGACCATTGTTTCTTCGATCTGCAATATATGGTTGGTACCGATCTTTATTCGACCTTGGCTCTCTATCGACGTCCCTCTGATTTTTACCTGTCGACCTGTTTGGATGTACTGAACCGGAAGGAACTCCTAATTGGTCGTCCTCGACCCTGATCGTCGATTGATATCGATTGTGAACATCTGTCCAAGTTATAGCTGGGTACTCGATCAAATTTTATTTTAACTGTCGTGATGCTATCGAACTCTGTTCGTTCAACCATTGGGTGAAATCTTGAACGGCCCAATAATCTTTGACCAGTGGAAACTCTATCCGCTCCATTTAGAATCAGGACACGAACTCCCTTAGTATCTCATTATCCCTCTGCCTTACCTTGAAGAGGTCTGATTTCCTTGTTGCGACCTTGATGCCCCGGCGTGCGCTTTTATGAAAGAATCTTCCAACATGGCAAATGAACCGATGGAATTTAGTGGTTGTGATACCAAATCATTTCTCTCTTCGACAGGGTTTCTTCGAACTTTTTCAACAGCACAGACTCGATCCCGTCGTCGTCCAAATCATTTCCCTTTATGGCGCATGTGTAAGAGCTAACATGCTTATTAGGGCCAGTAGTCCCATTATATTTGGGTATGTCAGGCATACGGAACTTCTTTGTAATGGGCTTCGGAGCCGCACTCGGAGGGAAGGGTTTTTACAAACTTCTTTGAATCCATTCATTTCAAGATTGGCGGTGCCCCCAGTATCTGGTCAATTTGAGAGTTGTAAGTCTCCAACTTTTTATCATTGGCTTTGATCTTCTTCTCTCCTGATTCAATTCTCTTGGTGAGCTCCTCGAGCCTTTTCATTACAGCAGGATTGATCCTTGATGTGTTATCGCTCAATCTTTCCGAATCTGGCTCAGTACGACAAGTAATCTCGGGTTCGACCCTATTTAGAGCCCTGTGCTGATTATGTAACTGAGCAATGGTAGTTTGTTGAGCCTGAAGCATTTTGAATATCACTTGGAGACTGACTCCTTCGTCTCCTCTGCCCTGTGTACCACGACCATCAGATCGGCCTTCTCTGCGTACACTTCCCTCGAGATCTGCGCCTAAGTCCGTATTTAGAGCAACATGTGAACTAACATCTACTGGGTTGATGGGCGGCGCTCCTCTGAGATCAGCCTATGGTACCTCGATTCTTGGAGCAATCACATTTTCGTTTTTCCCGTGAAGTCCCAGGCCATCGTCACCGTGTGTGGATGCGTTTTGTGAGTTTGACATGTTTCAACCTGAAAGCAAAAATTCTTGACAAAGACAAGCGTAAAATAATGTGTTTTACCAAAATTAGTACTGAATAATCTTTATTATTCTTAGTCCCACGGTGGGCGCCAAACAATTTACCCTGAAATTCGAGTAACAATTAAACTTGTATTGTGATTTTAAGGATATGTGATCTAATTCAATACCAATTGATAAAAAGTAAATTAAATGAATAAATTGGACAATAAAGTAAATCAAACCAGTGTATCAGCGGTGTGTTCGACCTCGATCAAGATGGTATCGAGGTTCGATAAGAACAGTGAAGAACAGTTTTTAAATAACAAGAGAAATAGAGAGCAGTGTATATATTTTAATCAGTGAATGATAGACGGTACAACTGAATGAGGTTCCTCTTTATATAGAAGATGAATCTTTAATAAGGTATAACTCACATAACGGAAATAAATCTCATGATTGGTGCCAATAACCGCTTGATTTGATCTGTTCCGGGATTTCCACCGAGATCTTTGGTTGGTTGCTAATATCTTGGTATTCCGTTATTATGCCTTACTCAAAGTTGGCCATGCTCGATCTCAATCTTCAGCGAGTAATTCGATCTTCATGTTCCATGATCTGTTATCGAACTCGAGCCAGGTCCGTTACGAGCCTTCTCTCGAAGCAGTTTCTCGTGTCTGCGAAACCGGACATATATTCAATTTCAACCGTATACAGTATTAAAATGGTCGATCAAAGAAAACAAAAAAGAGTTTCTTGTTATGAAATTATTATATTTTGGATGTCCATTTATTACTCCGCTATAGATAATCTTCCTGAAGAAGATTATCCATTTAGTACTCTATTGAAGTTTATCTACAAGCAGATGATGCAGGCAGGTTGCAAGCAACTCAATGAAATGATTTGCAGCAGCTTCTTATTAAACAGACAGGTTGCAAGCAGCTCATGCAGACAGCTTACAAGCAGCTGAAGAAAAGCCTTGCAGTTGCTTCCTGAAAAGCCTCGCAACTGCTTCTTTTCTTCTATAAATAGAGGAGTTTTCAGTTCATTATGGCCGAAAGTTCAATAATATATCAGTTTCTCTCTACACTTGTCTTTAGTTTATTTACTTTACAGTCGTTATTTTATAACACATTATCAGCACGAGACTCTGCCATATCGAGCAAATCTTTGAAAGTATCCAAGGTATGAACTTTCTTGTTCTAAATATATATTTATCATGTATGTTAATCACGTCTTTCTATCCAACTAATGATGTAGATTCATTTTACTTGGATGAGATCTCGTGAAATTGAAAAAAAGAAATAATTTTACTTAAGCTATTATATGATGGCGAGACTACCCCCAGAATTTTAGTGGAAAACGATTGGGGGGCTATGTATACTTATACAATTGCTATTTTGGTACTTATTTTCCTTTTGATTATCTTAATAAAGGATTACAAAATGGGTAACATTATTAGATTCACTTAAACTCCAGCAGAGTTTGCAAGAAATATACAACCACCAGAAGTGGTTGTGTTTCGTATATCTCATTGTAACTAAGTTTTGTTAACCACCAGAAGTGGTATATGCCTATGACCACCAGAAGTGATAATTAGGCTTTCTATTGTTACAATTGAAGATAAGTTAGAGAAAATTTCTCTATATTACTTGCATGCCTCTATTTGCTCCTGAAGTAGCATTTCTAAGCCATCACACAATTTGGTGTGATTAATGCACGTTCAGATAATTATGTTCCATTACCTGAAGGATGAGAACTTTTGATAAATATTAATCCATTCCCTGAAGTGAATGTGACAATATATGAACGCACTCTTAATGTGAATATATTACAATTCACCTCCAGAAGAGGTAATATGATTGAGAGAATATATATACTCAATATTTCGTATTTTGAATTTGCTCCTGGAGTAGTAAAACAATTGAAATTTTCTCCTGAAGTAGGAAAATATTATGAAATTGTGTCTTTCTGTGCTTAAACAAAATAATGGGCTATTCAAAGTTATTTTTGAAGAACATTTTTATTCCGTGGAGTGAATGAAGAAATGCCACAACTCACCTCCTGAAGAGCTAGAATAACAGAGGATATAAATATTGTTTTGTGGCATAAAATCATTGTAGCACGTACCTGTTGTACGTAAAACATCTTGGATAATTTTATTAAATATCACTCTAAGAAAAAAGCATTCTTGTAGAATATTTTCTACTACAACCACATCAATATATTATAGTTACTTATTGAGTTCCCGAAGGAAATAACAGATTATGTATCTTTCCCTGAAGAATGTAATGATTATGTGGTTGCCGCTTCGATATAAAATATTCAGATGTTAATAGCGTTTCTCCCTGAAGGAGACATTTGTCACAAAGTTGGTGGTAAAATTATTGAAATTCTTAATTTCTTATATTTATAAATTTGGTATTGTCTTTCTATTGTTCATTTGATTATGATTTTTTTTTCTCATGTCACCAAAAGTGTCTGAGCGATATTTGGTGGTACAAAATTTATCAAAAACTCCTGAAGAGCTAATTCTTTATCTAGAAGACATATGACACCAGTAGTGTCCAAATAATATTAGATTGTGGATAAAAATGAAGGATCTCGAAGAGCTTATATACAAATATGTCATTCATATTATATGATTATGGTCAAAACATATGTTGTAGTAAACTTGAAGTTTACTAATACAAATGACTATCATATTGAGACTACAAATGATTGAAAGATTGAAAATCTTCTTGTTTCCACAATCATAGGGGGTAAATATGTATGTGAGAAGTTACCCGCCTTATTCTTCAATTTGTACTACATCATGTATCACAGTAAACCAGAAGTTTACTAATACAAAAGCAGTCACAATAAATCAGAAGTTTTACTGAGGCAAAAGTAGCTACAATAAATCAGGAATTCGCTGATACAAAAGTAGCCACAGTAAATCATAAGTTTACTAATGCAAAAGTTTATGACATAGTAAACCAAAAGTTTACTAAGAGATAGCACATGCCATGATAAAATTGAAGTTTTCATTTGCCATTTTAAATGAGCTATTTGAGAATTCAGATAAGTATATACTGAAGAACTGGAAGATTATTAAAGAATTCTCTTGTGTTGCTTGTTCTCGTAATAAATTGATTATACCAGCTAAAGTTGGGACTAAGACCCTAATCTGAAATATATAAAAGGTGAATATAGGCCCATTCACCTATCATGTGAACCACTTATAGATGCATATATGAGATGATTACAATAATGTTTATTGTCAACCTGCAGTTTGACATTTGAAATTGCTTTTATCAATTAAGAGCATAAATTTCAGATTATGAAATCAAGATAGTTCATCTTGATGATGCTGGTTTATATCCAAGCTAGTTTAGCGAATACCTCCTATTAATGGCTAAACTATCGTTTATGAGAACAAAGCCTCATGTGTTGGTCTAAGATTTTCTACATTGCATATAGAAGCACTTGTATGTATCAGACCAATAATATATGATAATTCCTCCCCTCACAATTGGTTTAGGATCATAAACCAAATATTTCTACTATCTTTTGATGTGTGGTATATGAGTAATTTCTCTACCACAATGCACAAGGATATGTTTCGCAAAGAATATTGGGGATATATGTTAGTTTTTCTAACATTTGAGGATGGAATAAACATCTGAAAAAGTATATGAATCGAATTATCATTAGTATGATCCTCACTCAGAAGATAATTCAAGTCAAATGTCAGAAACATTTGTTGATCCAAAATTAAATATCATATTTCAGCTGCGAATGCTCCTATTAAAATTAAAGT
Source organism: Nicotiana paniculata (assembly GCA_005239505.1). Taxonomy (NCBI): domain Eukaryota; kingdom Viridiplantae; phylum Streptophyta; class Magnoliopsida; order Solanales; family Solanaceae; genus Nicotiana; species Nicotiana paniculata. Next base: position 12,411 of record MDKI01144003.1, on the reverse strand, counting down.
CCCTGAAGGATGGAGTTTACTGTACGCATGAAGCGTGGTAGACCAATCGGTTCCAAAGGTAGAAATCCTTGAAAAAGATGGGAGCAAATGATTAAAATGATCATAATAAGGAGGAAATGAGCTCTAGAAGAGCCCACGACATGACATTTCATGAAACTCCAGAAGAAGTTCAGGTACCTAAAATAAGGAAAGTGATGAGATCTCAACAATTTAGTCATTTAGGAACCGATACGAATGATCGTCGACGATATATTTGATACAATATAGTGCACAATATTTTAAAATATTGTGAGGATCGGACCTGCAGTTCAGACACCCGAAGATGTCATGCCATTTAAATACAAGTCATAACATATATGACTCATTTGATTAAATCTATATGAATATCCGTGAAGGATTTAAAATGCATGAAGCATATAGTTCAAAGTCTCGAGAAATGTACGCGATTAGATTGCAAAGGTCATTGTACCGTTTAAAATAATTTGGGCGCATATGGTATTATCGCCTCGGTGAATATTTGCTGAAAGAAGGTCACATAAGTGATGTTATTTGTCTAGGTATTTTTATAATGAAGATGTCATTAGAATTTGTTATCCTTGTTGTTTATATTGATGACATAAATCTTGTTGGAACTCTAGAAGAGATCCAAAAGGAAATTGAATATCTTAAGAAAGAATTTGAGATGAAAGATCTTGGAAACACAAAACTTTGTTTTAGTCTGCAAATTGAACATTTCACAGACGGGATTTTTATCTATCAATTTACCTATACAGAAAAGACCTTAAAATGCTTTTACATGGAAAACGCGCACCCATTGAATACACAAATGATTGTTCCATCACTTGAAGTGAATAAGGATCTATTCCGACCTCTAGAAGAGGATGAGGAACTCCTTGATCCTAAAATACTCTATCTCAGTGCAATTGGTGTACTTATGTATCTTGATAATGTTAACAAAGGTGGTGCAGATCGTATTGGTTATGCAAATGCAGGTTATTTATCTGATCCCCATAAAGCTCAATCTTAAATCCGGTATGTGCTTACATGTAGAGGTACTGTCATATCATCACAAAGCAATCTATTACTACTACTTCTTCAAATCATGCTGAGATAATAGCTATTCATGAAGCAAGTAGGAAATGTGTATGATTGAGATCAGTGATTCATTTTATTCAAGAAAAATATGGTTTGGAATGTGATAAAGGATCCACAATTTTAAACGAAGATAAAGCTACATGCATAGCCCAATTGAAGGGAGGATTTATAAAAAGAGATAAAACGAAGCACATTTCACCAAAATTAGTCTACATACATGATCTTTAGAAAAATAGTGACATTGATGTGCAACAAATCCGTTCAAGTGACAATCCGACATATTTGTTCACTAAATCTTTGCCAACTTCAACTTTTGGGAAGATGGTATACAATATTGGAATGCCGAGACTCAAATATTTGAAACAAAATTTTTCATCAGAGGGAGTGAAATACGCGCTGCACTCTTTTTCCATTACTAATTTTTTTCCCATGAGGTTTTTCTTGTAAGGTTTTTAATGAGGCAGGTGGAAATGCGTATTACTAAATATGTGTACTCTTTTTCCTTCATTAGGATTTTTCCCACTGGATTTTTCCTAGTAAGGTTTTAACGAGGTACATTATCTTTAATGAACATCCAAAGGGGGAGTGTTATAAAATTATTATATTGTGGATGTCTATTTATTACTCCGCTATAGATAATTTTCCTGAAGAAGATTATCCATTTAGTACTCTATTGAAGTTTATCTACGAGCAGTTGATACAGACAGGTTGCAAGCAACTCAATGAAATGATTTGCAGCAGTTTCTTATTAAACATACAGGTTGCAAGTAGCTCATACAGACAACTTATAAGCAGCTGAAGAAAAATCTTGCAGCTGCTTCCTGAAAAGCTTCGCAGTTATTTTTTTCTTCTATAAATAGAAGAGTTTTCAGTTTATTATAGATCTTAATTTAAAAATTTAATAATATATTAATTTCTGTCTACACTTATCTTTAATTTATTTATTTTATGATCGTTATATTATAGCATTTCTGAAATTTTATTGCTTCTCTTATCGGTGGCATTTGTTTTCTTCTTTTCCATGCCCTATATCGACACGGTGGCAATTCTTAGAGACAGATGGCAGATGAATCAAAGCTGCGACCTATCCCTTAGGCCTTACTTCCCATTGCCCCATGACCTGTACTTGGCAGGACATCGAACGTCGGCTGTATATATTGCAAAATGCAAGGGCTAGTTTTGTCATTTCAGTAGAGGAAACCTGGGATAACGAACAGAGAGGGTGATCACGTAATAAAATGAAAACGACAAGGGTAAATTACAAGTAGACTCCGTCCAAATGAGTTTTAAGCAAGTTGATAATCCCACTTGCAGCGAAGCCAGCGTAAGCAGTGTGCTTTAATATTTGTCTTTAAGAGTTTTTCTCCGAGGAAATCACAACTTGACAAAGATTTATTTATATTCCTTTTTCTCTCTCTACATATATATACACACTTTTGTATTGATATATATCTCTAATAATCTCCATTTTAGACATTTATATACGAGTACTCCATTCTCATCTCTTTATTTTACATATACAATAAGAGAAGGAAGTGCAGAGGAATTTTAGAAAAATGCCTTCTTCACTTCAGCTGCATAGAATCAACCCAAGCACCGCCACATCCACCGCCACGCTCGCCAGAAACTACCACAAGCAACAATCAAAATCACAGCCTACATGGATCACTCCCGTTTCCGTTTCTGTCCCTGACTACGTGTTGCATTATCACACCCACGTTGTGGGCCCCAATCAGTGTTGCTCCGCTGTTGTACAAGCCATCTCCGCCCCAATCGACACCGTGTGGTCCCTCGTCCGCCGCTTCGATAACCCGCAAGCATACAAGCATTTTCTTAAAAGCTGCGACGTCATCGACGGCGATGGTAACGTCGGTAGCTTGAGGGAAGTTCGCGTTGTTTCTGGACTTCCTGCGGCTTCTAGTACGGAGAGGTTGGAGATTTTAGACGATGATAAACACGTGCTCAGCTTTAGCGTTGTGGGCGGCGATCATCGGCTGAACAATTACCGATCGGTGACGACGCTGCACACGGCGGATGATGACGAGAATATGACTATGGTGGTGGAGTCGTATGAGGTTGATGTTCCACAAGGGAATACAAAGGAAGAAACATGCGTTTTTGTGGATACAATTGTCCGGTGCAATTTGCAGTCGCTGGCGCAGATCGCAGAGAACTTGGCTAAAAGAAAGAGTAAATTAACAACTACTCATGACTAATTCTGTGTTTTTAAAATTTTTGTACATTTTTCTCTCTTTTAATTTAGGTTGTTTGTTGTTTTGAGCTGTTTGTTTTGAATGATAGAGTTTTTGTTATTATTGTAGATCATGAAGACCCAGAACTGAAAAATCATAGATTGGTAGATTTCGAAGACTGTAAGGTTGGTTCTTGGAATTGTTACAACGTCGTAGTTTGATAATATATTCTACTACTATATGTGAATATTTGGTTGTCACCATCACATAAATTCCTCTCAGTTACTATTTTCTTTGTTTATTTTCTTCTTCTTTCTTTCTTCCTTATGTTTGCTTACATATCTTGGGAATTTTCAATTCTGGTTAATTTTGTTTTTCCTTCTGTTGAACTTATAATTCATTTGAAAAATCAAATAGAAGGTGCATTTTACCTTCTAGAAATTTATTTTGGCTTTAATTGTTTTGGTGATTTTTTTTTTCTCTTCGCTTGACGGTGGAGAAAGATGGGATAAGATTTCTGGTTTTTAACTTCCTCGTAGACCTCAAATTAGGAAACTGTTTTTATATTAGATCGGTAAATTCCTGCGTTACGAATCAAAGATAAAGTCATGTTTTTAGTAATATGTTTTAGTAGGAAGCAAAATGTTACCAACCCTCGGAAAATCCAAAAGGATAATTACTCTCACTGACTAGAAAATGAAGAACTTTAGAATAATTCAGTACATATCCACTTTCGTAGGCAACCACAGGGTTATTTTATTGACACGATGAACAAATGTCCATTATTAATTTTCAAATGGTCTAGTGTAACTTTATTTTTCTCAACCAACATTATGGTGAAGTAAGGGTGTTCCTCGGTCGGTACAGTACGGTATATAGATATTTCGGTTTCGTATTTGGTTTTGTAAAATGCTATACTAATATTGTATCTAATTAAATTCGGTATTTCGGTCTTTCTCTTTTCGATTTCGGTTTATGCGGTTTGAATACTAATTAGTGCATAACATTAATAAACAGTAATATTTTAATTAAAATATTCGAAAGCATAAAATTAAAAATGTTTGTCGATAAAAGTTTTGTTCAAAACTAATAAATACTAGCTAAGAGAGAGAACTTAGAGAAATATTTTGTTACTTATTTAGAATTATTAGAGCTAATTGAGAGAACTTAGAGAAATATATTGTTACTTATTTACAATTATTAGAATTAATTGATGAACATAGAGAATAAAAAAAAGTAAATTTTAAGCTTTTTATATTTAAGTTATAATTAATAAAATGTGTATTGTGTAATATAATATATATTTTGGTACGGTATCGATCGGTATTTTAGTATTTTATTTTAAAATATTAAATATCATACTTAATTTTATTTGTTTTTAAACTTAAATTAAATGCCATATCGAATATTAAAATTTTTGGTTTCGATATGGTAATTTGGTATTTATCAAATTATGCATACTCCTGTGGTTAAGGGCTCACCAAGTTGCATTATTTTATTTTAATGATAAATAAAATGGACGCTTCTGAACAATGAACCTGTGCAGGTGAAATAGAAATGACATTTTAATATTACTCTAGTGTTCTTTTTATAATAGCAAATGGTGTATAGGGCACATGTTCGAGAAAAGTCGAACTAGTGCATTAGTTTACGAGAGAAATAGAAATAAGGATAAAAGAGTAAGTGTTTGTATAAAAAGAAATAAATATTGTGGTAGAAGTTAAACACTAGTACTTTCTCTATCATAATGAATGATATCTTTCTATAGTTTTAAAAGTATTTTGATCTTTTAAAAAAAAAAAAAAAGGTAGTAAATCAAGCACTATCACAAAGATGGAAAACTAGTCATTGTGAAGGCTGCAGCTGCTCTCTCAAACTGATACTTATAACCAACTTGCTATACAAAAGAAAAGGCAAGTTGTGGTATTATATAAATTGTTTTTTCCTAATTTTCTTTTGGGATTTTTTTGTGCGTGTAAAATAATATTTAATGTTTTATAATTTATGTTGTGTTCAACAAGCAATTAGGAAGATGGAAATTATGCAAGTTGGTTTGCAAGTGGGCAAGGAGGCCTTTATTGAATCTTAATACTAGTAGGTATATATATAATAGTATTTAAATAGTTATGAAAACCTCATCATATATACGACTGTCCATACTGTTACTTTTTCTCATGTCTTAAGGTCATCACAGACTGTTCGACCCCTTATACATCACGAGAAGTCAGTTTCTACATGTACCTGATTCACCTAACTAGTTTTTGCTTCAACGTTCGTTTTTTTGGTTAATAAAGTGTCGTAAGATATGTTATACTATTACATTTATATACAGCACATTCTAAGGATGGAAGTTGAGTCAGTTTTTTTCTGAAAAATCACAATGTGCGTGCGTAGAAAACATTTTTTTATGTCATAATTAAGTGTGTTTAAGAACGAAAGGAATTTTTAAAAACTTTTGGCCTAAAACAAGTTATAGATGTGTGTATGGTTACAAATTATTTTATTAAAATAAAATAAATTTTTTAATATTAACTTATTTATAAATATACAAAGGTGAGTACAAGTACTATCATTCTTTTTGAGACTGACAGAGAAAAAGTCACATTCCATAAATTGAAACGGGGGAGTAATCTATAGCTCCGTTCCGCAAAGTGCTTTTATTTTGTATTGGTGTATATATTTTGCTCCTCAATATAGTATGAGCTATATGAACAATAGGTAAGAGTAAGTATCTAATTAACATTCGGTTAGTGGTAATTAAGTATGGTTAAAACTCTATGAGTTTGCTAAAGTGATGCAATTTGTAGTACTCTAGCTAGTTGATGAAACAAGAAAATAGCCATGCATAGTACAATTTGAGTAATACAGAGAATTTACTAGCGCCCCAATGAATAAAACCAGAATTTCTTAAGAGTAATGTAACAAAAAATAAGAAGCAGTATATAGAAACCATCAATATACAAAATAAGGTGGTGTAATTGATATACCCACTGTAAGCGTTGGATATACTATCTCTTCGCACCGTGTTTGTTAGAAAAAATAACAGAATATGGGGACGAAATAATTAGGCCGTGATAGTGTAGTCATTGTCCTTAAAGAATTTAATCCTCCCAATTTCGTTGTTGCGCAGAATTCCTTCAGGATTCTATAAAGCTTATATTCGAGTACCAGCAATAACTCAAAATTTTACTCGAACAAACTTTGTGAATTGTAGATAAAAGAGAAGAAGATGGGAAACTGTTGCTTTTTTGATGATTTTCGTTTTTGGAGACGAATGGAGTATTTATAAACCCTTTTACTGTTAAAATATTTTAATAATATATTTAAATTTTAGTTTCCCTAAAAAACATCTTCAAAATATTCAAACCATATAAGATAAAGAAGTATTTTTAAACATCTCTTCCTTTCTCTCTTTTTCTAATAAAGGACAAAACAACGTTTTATCAAATACTCCGGTAGAAACACTAGGTAATCTATCAGTGTTTTCATAGCAAATATTCTCAAATCTCAATGTTGGTTAAAATACCATATGAAGTAAGGTGAAGAAAGAATATCTCCAATTACGTGCATTTTGGATTTGAAAAAGACAACAAATAATAGTTTACTCCAAACTAAAGTCAAGTAATTTAATTTCTGGACTTTTTCCCCGATAGGAAAATGTGAAAAATCCATTGTCACATCAAGTAGACGTTTCAAACTTTCAATAGTTTAAAGAGAACTTGTGATAATGCGAAGCTCTTTTCTGCAGATTGATGATTCCAGAAAATCAAAGAAGTTTGGTGAACTACATCAAATATTTACTTTGCCTTGTAATGAGAGAAATTTAGAGACGAAATTATACGATTGCTAGGTACATTTCTCAACTTACATAAAACTAAAAGATCATTATGGAGATCTTAGACTTGTTTGTTGATTACAAAGAAAGCACTCCCTCCCTCTCAAATTATATCATTCATGATTTTCTTGTACATGTCTCTTAAGAAAAATTAATTAGGATGTAATTTTGACTACTTTATCCTTATTCATGTCTTAATATTTAATCTTTCTTTATTGGTATTTGAACAAAGTTATCCATAATTGAGGTATTTGTAGTATTAAGAGTAAAAAAAAAAAAATCAATTTTTTCTTAAACTTCTAAAATAACAAATTATCTTAACTGATAATATGAAATGGAGGGAGTATTTTTCAAAACCAACTTTTCCCATGAAACTAAAAACAGTTGGAAAACTATGTTAGGGGAAACATAGGCACTTATCTTTAATCAAAGCTAAAATTCTCCGACGGATTTGGATAAAAATTGTTTGTTACGCGAGGCGCTATATGAGAAAATTTTTACTATATCGATCGTTTACACGCCAAAGAAATCAAAGCATAAAACATGGAGTGATTGTCTTGCACATAAATATTTTTACTCGGTATTCTCATTTTGATTTATGACTGTTACAATTAAATTGATTGATTGGATATAAATACTGTGTGCGAGTAATTATTTCTGCAGCTGTATGCATTGCATGCTCGTCACAAAGGTTAATATGGTCTCAACTCAAGGATAAAAGCTTAGCAACTTGATGTGTGCGCCTCCTTTCTGAATATTGAAAGCTGCGATGTTTGAGAAAGTAGAAAGAAATTTTGGACTTGACCAAATACAGCTCCAATCAACTTCAATATGCTTTTCCAACTCTCTGATCATCCCTTGTCGCTTGTAGTTTGCATATTATATTCTATTAATTTGCAAGAGTTCTTTCTTGGATCGACGCCACATTATATTCTTTGCTACTGTTAACAGGCAAATTGGTTTCTTTGATATGTTAATTATATGTTCATGACACAGTGCATGATATATAATGGGACCATGTCCATACTCTCCAAGGCGATATACGACAAGCATCGTCTGTAGGCACATCGATCCTCCATACATTAACGTTTTATTTTATCACCGAAACTTCCATTAATCCTGTATTAAAGGAAAACTATGGTTAGAGCGCAGTAAGAAGCCATGAATTTGAAAAGATAGAAGTTTCAGTTGACAATATTGGTGTAAATCTTACGAATAATGAATATTTAATTTGGTATGTTTGTGAGTGAAAAAATGAAAAGTAAAAAAAAAAGAAGGTTATTTACAATGTTTGGATATTTTTAATGGTGTGATGCTTTTTTGGGGGAAACCATGTCTATTTGACCCAAAATGGATAAGAGCACACCATGTTAAAAGTATTCATGGGCTGGATTTATGATCTAATAGCTCGTATCAGAGACAATGGTTTGACGAGACAAGTATCAAAACGGCAGAGTGGTAGCGTGGGGTCCGATTTATTGCCTTTGCCTATATATGGACTGGTTTACTACCCTTACCTGTAGCATGAAGACGCATACACAAAAAAGAAACACGTGGGGATGATGTGAGCGACATGAAATTAATCTCCAAATTAGCCCATAAATAATGATGGATAGTGTGAAACTTAGTTCAAAGAGAAAATTATTGGGTGTATGTGAAAAAAGTCCGCTTAGAAAGTAAAAACGAAAAAAGAGCTACTTACAAGTTGTTGGATACTTATATTTGTATAAGGTCATTTGAGAATAATCATGCAGGCTTGGCCCAAAGCAAACAATATTATACTATATTAAAAATATCTTTGGGTCAATTTAGCCCAACATCGTCATCTACCAAATATCGGTGTTGAACACCAATATAGTAACTATCACCGGCATGTCCCATAATTTAATCTCTGAGAACAATCCGTTCATGTATCCTGTGTTGGCCAGCAAGGGCGGACGCTAATGGGAGGAAGCGTTGTCATCCGACATCACTTTAGAATTTGTCCGAATAAAATTGTTAAATATTTATACTAATATTTTACAAAAAAAAAAGGATTATATAATAGGGACACCGCTTCTTTGCAAAGAATACTTCTTCGTCCACTGGTCAAGCTCAAATTTTGGTTTCTAAAGGTCGTAGGTTCGAGGTTGAATCTGGGCATTTTGTTTTAGAACTGTATACGGGTAAAATCCGGTCTAACGAGCACCCCGATTTCCCGGTGGGCAAACGAAGCAACGACATACTACAAGGAATCGGAATCGAAGCTAGGAATCTCTCGTACTAAGGCCCGAACAAAGTGCCTACCACCGGAGCCATCGAGACCTCGCCTCCCGGATCCGATTCGAGCTCCAAGACCTTGGAAAACATTACCAAACGTATGCACACGACTAGCAAAGGGCCGTGATATCCGTGTCCAACCGGATATCACAGCGTAGATCTCGGTCCGTATCGGTAGCAGATCAGTGATTAACGAAAAAGAAGATTTTTACCTTTCTTAGAATTGTACTAGGAATGAAACTCTCAGACTATACAAAGGGGTGATTTTTATTCAATAGGGACACACTGTAACACGCATATCAAGGAAATATACACTTGGTTTCTCTGCTTCTAAAGTTATTCAAAGTTCTTATTTTTGCTCATAGTTCTTCATAAATATTTGGTTTTGACTCAAGGGCAGAACAATCACTAAGTTCAGATCCGAGCTCGGACCTAACACCACAACTGGTTTAGTTATTTATTTTATCTCTAATTCAGTTATTTAACGTTGTTGATCGCATGTATTGAATTAGTCCACATATCCTTAAAACAACGTATAAATTCAATTTTTAACCATTTTCAAGGGTAAACAGTTTGGTGCCTACCGTAGGGTTAAGAATAATAATGGTGGTTTGATACAAATTTCCATAACACACTCTATTTTATGCTTGTTCTTTGAGATTTTAATTTCAGGCCAACCTAAAAATGGAAAAATCTCAGTCTTTTCATTTGACATCGATGTTGAGTATGGCCATCATGGCAAAAACAACAATATGGTGCCTAGCAACGAGGTGCCCCTACTGATCCCAACGGAGTCCCAGTTGCAGACCCAATCGATGCCAACTCGCATGTGGCCATCGACGCCAACCTACCGACCGACCTCGAGAACAGCGTTCATGGAGGAGCCCGACCAACTGCTCGAGGTACGCCCGAAGGTGAAGGCGACGAGATCAATCTGCAGATGATCTTCGAAATGTTACAGGACTAACATGCGGCGATAGCACAACTGCATAATCAATGACGCGCATCCAACAGAGTTGAGCCTGAACTATCTCGGGAAAACACCCGAAGAAATAAGCAGGTCACAGAAATGACGGGTGAAGCTGAGCCCGGAACCAACCCCAAAATAATGAAAATGCTTGAGGAACTGAAAAGGCGAGTGGAATCAGGGTAGAAGAAAGTTGAGGCCAATGACCAAAAAGTTTAGATCTATAACTCCAGGGTCGATATATTGAAAGGCCTAGACTCGAAGAAACTTTTCCAAAAGCCTTTTCCTCTGAGAGCGGCACCGAAGCCAATCCTGAATAAGTTTCGTATGCCCGATATTCCAAAGTATAACAAAACCACGGATCCAAATGAGCACTTGACCTCTTACACGTGTGCCATCAAGGGGAACGACTTCGAAGATAACTAAATCGAGTCGGTTTTGCTAAAGAAGTCCGGAGAAACCCTGTCTGAAGGAGCAATGATATGGTATCACAACTTATCCCCGAATTCTATTGATTCGTTTGCTATGCTAGCAGTTGCTTTTGCGAAAGCGCATGTCGGGGCCAATAAGGTCGAGACCATAAAATCAAATCTTTTCAAGGTAAAACAAAGAGACAACGAAATACTCAAGGAGTTCGTATCAAGGTTTCAAATGGAACAGATAGACTTGCCTGCGATTGCGGATGATTGGGCCATTCAGGCGTTCACTCAAGGACGTAACCCCCGAAGATCCTTGGCTTCACAACAGTTTGAATAAATTTGGTAGAGTACCCGGCGGTAACTTGGGCCGACGTCCAACACAGGTACCAGACAAAAATCAGAGTCGAGGACGATCAGCCCGGGGCCCCTTCTGGGTCCATTTATCCCATCAGAACTAACAACAGGTCTAGGAAAGTCGTCGATCATAAGCCCAGACCAAGCAAAGATCAGTACCAACCGTATAGTGGAGATCGAAGGGGTAACAGATCTAGGCGTCACCCTACGAGGAACGAGAAAAAGAACAATCGAGGCAACAATAGCCGAGGATTGATGAGAAAAAACGGTTTTGATAAGCCACTCGGGGCCAGGGAGGCACCAAGATTATCGGAGTATAACTTCAGTGTCAATGCTGCAAGCATCGTATCTGCAATTGGGCACATAAAGGAGGCCAAGTGTCCTCAACCATTGTAGTCCTACCCTACCCAGAGAGACCCTAACTTATTGTGTAAGTGTCATGGCACTCATGGCTACAGGACCAAGGACTGCCGACAATTAATAGAAGAAGTGGCCCGATTATTCAATAACGGGTATCTCCAGGAATTTCTGAGCGATCGAGCCAAAACTTACTTGAGGAACAGGGACTCCAACAAACAGGCCGAACAGGAAGAACCTTAGCACGTCATCAAGATGATCATTGGAGGGGTCGATGTCCCCCAGGGACCGATGATAAAGTCAACTAAAGTGTCCATTACAAGGGAAAAATGAACCCGAGATTATATCCCGGAGGGAACCATTTAGTTCAACGATGAGGACCCCGAAGGTATCGTACAACCACATAATGAAGCACTGGTAATATATGTACTTATTAATAAATCTCGAGTTAAGCGTGTAATGATTGATCCAGGTAGCTCGGCCAACATATTAGATCGAGGGTCATAGAGCAGTTGGGTTTACAAAACCAAATAGTGCCGACAGTCCGGGTGTTGAACGGATTTAACATGGCATGCGAAACCACTAAAGGGAAGATAACCCTACCGGCGAACACCACCCGGACCATCCAAGAAACAAAGTTCTATGTGATTGAAGGGGATATGAGATATATAGATAACATAGATTTTTTTGCTTGGTCCCATCTTGATATGACAGGGATCCCGCCGGAGATAACCACTCATAAGTTGAGTTTGGATCTAAATTCCACCAGGTTAAATAGAAGAGGAGGCCTCAGTTCGAAGTCAAACATGCATTCATCAAAGACGAGATATCTAAACTCCTTAAAATAGGCTCCACTCAGGAAGTTAAATACCCGGACTGGTTAACTAACGTAGTGGCAGTTAAGGGTGTCTAACGGGCCGGGTTGACCCGTAC
>MDKI01260092.1:0-60421 GCA_005239505.1 Nicotiana paniculata | reverse complement strand
AGTTGAGAGAATCCATGTCTCGGTTTTGAGATTCATGATACTCCTTTATGAAAGCTTATAAGTTTTCATGTGTAAACCCGGGCGATGGATTTTGTATCCGATACATGAAATAAGTTAAGTGTAAGTCTAAAGGAAGTGATCAATAAATTAAATAGTCAGTAATTTAATATGATCGGTTAGTATCTGAATCTTAACATGGGGAGTTAAATAAGGTTTTATGAAAGAATTTCGAAATTGAACTAAGGAGTACAATTACGAATTTTTAGTGGAATAATTCGTAATTTATTATGATGGAAATTAATTTCATAATTTCGAAATTAATATCATAATAGGAAGCCTTGTTAATTAAATTTTGTGGTCCCTACTCTGCCTAAATAATAGGAAATAAAGGAAATCTTTCCTTAGTGGAAGAAGAAAACCTAATAGGTTATGAAAAAGGTTTTTTGACCTAAAAACGCAGCTATATATACATCATATATAGTTGGACGTTTGAAAGAAGAAAAAAACAACTCACGGTTTCTGCTAGAATTTTGCCCTCCCAAAATTCACTGTTTCCGGATATTGTTTGAGTAACACAGTAGAAGACTGTGAAAGACTTCTGAGGCGTTGCAACTCTGGAACTGGAGAACGATATAGATTTGTTGTGTTCACGCTTCAAGAGGTAATTCGAGTAATCTCTATATGTCCTAATTGTTTAGATTACATGTGAATATCATGTTGTATTTTCTTCCGCTGTGAAATATATTTCAACAATTGATATCAGAGCCTACTCACGTCTAATTAAATGATTAGAATGCACCATAAGGATTAATGTCATGTTCAATATGCAAGTTTTGAATTACATACAAAAATTGTTTTTCTGTAAACCTGCACTGTTTTTGGCATGATTATCTTTTATGGGTTGTTGTGATTATTCTGAAAGATTGAAATATCTATTTATTATTGGTGATATTTAGTTAGAATAATCTGAAATTTGAATTTTTCCATGAAAAAACATATAAATAATTTTTGGCCGAATTGGGAAGAAAATCGGAGGTCAACTAGTTGACAGACTCCGATTGACCTGAAACTTGGCAGGTCCATGCGAAACGGTCCAGCGAGCAATACTCATCAGTTTTGCTCATGAAGTAAGCCGTTTTTTGTGCTTTCGGGGTCGTTTAAATGGTGTTTTTGACATTTTTTAAATTTTTTAAAATTTCTTTTGGTTGTTTTTAATTCCAGTGGTCGTAGGGATCAATTCCTATGGTCTCCGGGGTTAAACTATAGTGATATAATATTTTTACACGTTGACATAGGTCTTCATCCATATCGGATAAAAACATTATGAATAATCACTAGGTTATACTAGTCGTTGATTACTTGTATTTACTCTCCATCTGAGTATGCATGTTGGTTCAATGGGACTAATATATGTTCAATGTTGATAATCACTTGGCTTAAATTAACAGTTTACTCTCCATCTGAGTATGACCTGTTTAAATGTATGGAGTGATTAATCTGTCATTATATATGTATATTGCAAGAATAGCTTCTTTCCCATCGAAATTTGTTGTTCAAGGTGCATATAATGTATATATATAGCGTGTTTTGAAATATTAATATTCAAATAATACAAGCTGATTTTGATCTATTTAATTAATTGTCTCCCAGAGTAACAATGACTGCTTTCAATCCCCTTACTGCTATTCTTACTCAAAACAAACTTGAGGGTCTGAATTAGGCTGATTGGAAACGGAACTTAGATATTGTCCTAATTGCCGAAGAGTATAAATTTGTACTCGATGAGGTGTGTCCAGAAAAACCTGGAGATGATGCCACAGATGATGAACAAAAGGCTTACCAGAAATGGATCAAGGCTGATGAGATGGCGCAGTGTTACATTCTGGCATCCATGTCGAATGTTCTGCAACATCAGCATCAGTAGATGGAGTCTGCTTATGACATTCTGGAAAATCTCAAAGAAATATTTGGAGATAAGAATCGTGCGGCTAAGCGAACTGCCATGAAAACTCTTCTGAACACCACAATGGTTAAAGGTTCATCGGTTAGGGACCATGTTCTGAAGATGATGAGTCTTCTGAATGAACTGGAGGTCCTTGGAGCCAACATTGATAAGGACACGCAGGTTGAAAGTATCCTGCAGATTTTGCCTGACAGTTTTCAGCAGTTTCGCCTGAATTATAATATGAACAAAATGGATTTGTCCCTTGCGAAATTGCTGAATGAGCTGCGGTCGGCAGAGACTATTATCAAGTCACAAGCTCCTCCTGTGGCGTTGAATTTTGAGGCAGGTTCTTCTTCTAAGCCAAGAGGCGGGCATAAAAAGAAAAAGGCTCAAAAACCCTCTGTTTGTGGCGCAATTGCTGGTGTGAAAAAGGCTAAGGGCAAGTGTTATCACTGCAAGCAGCCGGGCATCATAAGAAGCAGTGTCCAACTTATCTGGCCAAGCTGAAAAATAAACCAGGTGATTTACGTAATTTACATCTGCTTGTCGTTGAAACATTTTTAGCGGCTGTTTCTACCATGTCATGGTGTGTAGATTGGGGAGCCACTAATCATATCTGCACTTATTTGCAGGGGTTTCAGGTAACACGACAGCTAAGTAGAGGTGAAATTAATGTTTATCAAGCAGACGGTTCGGCAGCCCCATCTTTAGCATTAGGAAATATTAGTGTTTTTTTTGGTAGTGGTAGAGTTTTAGCTTTAAAAGACACATTATATGTACCTTCCGTTAGAGGGAATTTAATTTCGGTTTCTAGCGCTATGAGAGATGGTTATGATTTTAATTGTCATGACATTGATAAATGTGTTATTACTCATAATAAACGTTATCTCTCTTCGGCTACATTGATTAATGGTCTTTTTGTTGTTGACTCTATTCCTAAACCGTTAAACACTAATGAACTGAATTATTTATGGCACTTGCATTTGGGTCATATAAATCTAAACAGAATTTCAAGGTTGGTCAAAGATGGACCTTTAAGTTCATTGAAAGTGGAGGCACTACCAACATGAGAATCTTGTTTAGAAGGAAAAATGACAAAACGAAATTTCCCCTCAAAAGGAAATCGAGCAAGTGATAAATCAGAATTAATTCATTCTGATTTGTGTGGTCTAATGAACGTCCAGGCAAGAGGTGGTTTTGAGTATTTTGTGACTTTTACAGATGATTACTCAAAATATGGATATGTTTATTTGTTGCGACGAAAGTCTGAATGATTTGAAAAGGTCAAGGAATTTAAGGCTGAGACTGAAAAATGACATAATAAGCATATCAAGACACTGTGATCTGATCGTGGTGGGGAGTACCTCTCTGCGGAATTCATTGGTTATTTATCAGAATGTGGGATTATATCTCAATTGTCTGCACCTGGAACACCACAACAAAATGGTGTAGCTGAAAGGAAAAATAGGACTCTTATGGAAATGGTTAGATCAATGATGAGTTATTCCAGTTTGCCAACATCCTTTTAGGGACATGCCTTAGAAATAGCAAATTACGTTCTGAATTTAGTTCCTTCAAAGTCAGTACCTTTGACCCCTACAGAATTATGGACTGGGTGCAAGCCTAGTCTGCAGCATATTCAAGTTTGGGGTTGTCCAGCACATGTGCTAAAAGGGAAAACAGATAAATTGGAGGCTAGAACAGATGTGTGTGTGTTTGTAGGTTATCCAAAAGGGACGAAAGGTGGTTTATTCTATTGTCCTCAAGAAAAGAAGGTAATTTTTAGCACAAATGCCAAGTTTATTGAAGAAGACTATTTGATGAATCACGTTCCTAGAAGTAAAATCGTTTTACAGGAACTTAGCAAAGGAATGAAAACTCAGTCATCTAATAAACAAAACGACCAGATGAAAACCCCTGAAGTCGATCTTCACATACCATTGCATTTTAGTAGTGGGAGAAATGTCAATAGACTTAATGTCCCGCTAGAACAAGTGCCCGAAGTCATACTACCACAAAGTAGTGGGAGTTATGTTGAGCAAACTGCACAACAGGAAGAAGTCGCTGATATCCCTGTGGATAGCATGAAGACTCAGGTTCCTGATGAGATTGTGGTTCAACCACAGAATCAAAATGATGTAGTTGCAAGTGATGTAGTATGTAGTCATAGTGGGAGAGTAATAAGACAGCCAGTTTTTTATACGCTCTTGGGAGAATCATATGATAGGATCCCTGAGGAGCATACTTCTGAACCTGTAAATTACGACCAAGCACTACATGATAAAGATGCCGATAAGTGGGTTGCTGCTATGAAATCAGAGATGGGGTCTATGTACTATAATCATGTCTGGGATCTTGTAGAACCACCTGATGGGGTTAAACCCATTGGATGCAAGTGGATCCATAAGAAAAAGAGAGGTGTAGACGGAAAAGTACAAACTTTTAAAGCATGACTTGTAGTGAAAGGGTTTACTCAGAAAGAAGGGATCGATTATGAGGAAACCTTCTCGCCGGTAGCCATGCTTAAGTCTATAAGGATTCTCTTATCCATTGTTGCTCATTATGATTATGAGATTTGGCAAATGGATGTCAAGACAACCTTTCTTAATGGAAGTCTTGATGAGAGCATCTATATGATGCAGTCAGACGGTTTCGTGGAAAGTGGCAAAGAAAACATTTTGTGTAAGCTTAAAAGGTCCATTTATGGATTGAAACATGCATCTAGGGCATGGAACACTTGTTTTGAAAAGACGATTAAAACATTTGGTTTTGATCAATGTCTCAACGAGTCTTGTGTTTAGAAAAAGTGGGATGGGGACAAAGTGGCATTTTTGATCTTATATGTAGATAACATATTGCTCATAGGAAATAATGTGCGCATGTTGAATCCGGTTAAACAATGGTTTTCCACACACTTTGATATGAAATATTTGGGAGAAGCGGCTCATATCCTTGGGATCAAGCTCTTGCGAGATCACAAGAAAAGGATATTAGGCGTATCCCAGGCCCTTTATATTAATATAATAATCTCCAGGTTTAGCATGCATGATTCCAAGAAAGGATTTCTTCCTTTCAGGCATGGAATTTCTCTATCTAAAGATCAGTCTCCTAAGACTGATGAAGAGATAGAAAAAATGAAGGCGGTCACATATGCATCAGCTGTAGGGAGTCTCATGTATGCTATGTTATGCACTAGTCCTGACATCTGCTTTGCTATTGGAGTTGTTAGCAGATTTCAGTCTAATCCTGGGAAAGAGAATTGGACGGAGGTTAATCATATAATAAAGTACCTGAAAAGGACTAGGAATTACATCCTGATCTACCATTCGAATGACCTTGTGCCCATTGGGTATACTGATTCGGATTTCCAATCAGACAGAGATTCTAGAAAGTCTACCTCAGGTAATGTGTTTACTTTTGGAGGTGGAGCCATAAGTTGGAGGATTATCAAGAAAACTTGTGTTGCTGATTCCACCATGGAAGCCGAATATGTGGCAGCCTCTGAGGCAGCCAAAGAGGCGGTTTGGCTCGGAAACTTCCTAAGAGAGTTGGGTGTGGTTCCCTCGATTCAAGCACCAATTACACTTTATTGTGATAATAGTGGTGCGGTTGCAAATTCGAAGGAGCCACGAAGCCATAAAAGGGTTGTGAGCACGTGATTTTTACCTACCATATAATCCTACAAAAATCTCAATAAATTAATTGATTTTCTGAAATTTTGTTGAATTTTAGTGCTATTTGTGAATTTATTTTACATTATGTAGCCATAATTCGTCCTTTAAATAATTTAAAATGGAATGATTAAGCACATAACCGTAGTTATTATTTAAATAAATATAATTATTATATATAAAGTAGGTTAATGATAATTCCTTGATTTAATTATTTCTTAAAAACAAATATTGTTAAATTTGTCTTTGAATGAATAGGAGTAATTAAAATAATATGACTCTTAATTAATTAATTAATTAAACGAGGATTAGGTTTAGAAACAATTATTAGGTTTAGTTTTAATTTTATATTAATTTAATTAATATTGGTATTTGTTCAAAAATGTATTAAAATGGACCTGGGCTAGAATTGCCCAAGCCCAAGCTGCCCCAAACCAATTTCCAGTGACCCAGGCCCAAAATAAGGCCACCCGGTTCAAGCCCCAGCCCCAAAACGACCTCGTTTAGTTAGGCAAATGAATCCCACCCGTTGATCTCCCCAGATCCAACGGCTGGGAACTAATTCCTCATTTATTATATAAATGTCCTAAACTACTCACACCCCCCTCATTTGCAAGTTTAACACCCCCCCCCCCTTTCTTTACTCGTCTCTCTCTTCTCTCTAAAGACCCAAACTATAGCCGCCCAGAACCACCCTCCTCCGCCGACCGGAAATCGCCTCCGGCGGCGGAGCTTCTCCAATCGACCCAAAATTCGCACTAGATGATCCTCATCATCCCCTCAATCACCTCCCACTACTGGTTTCCCCAAATAAACACCCAAATCTCTTCGATTTTAGATCTAAGAAAACAAAAACCTTAGCTCTCCTACGCCGACCGATTTAAAGACAATCAACGGCTCGGACCTTCATGAGTCAATTGCTCTTGACAAGAGCAATTGATTCATGAGGGTTTGACACGTTTTCAAACCCCACCGGAATCCGTCAAACCACTCCTACGGTTATCCCCTTTCCTTTTATATCTGTTCCTTGTTCTTTTTTCCTTAAAATCATGAATATGTCGTTGTTTGATCCCTGTTTTTTATAATATTGTTTTATCCATATGTATCACTGTTTCTTTTTTATGTTTTCTGTTATTTGGTTTAACTTCTAAGAATTAATTTGTCAAATTAGTAGAATCATATATGTGTCATCCATGTTTTATTTTTATCCGTGTTTTCCTGTGTTTCTCTGCATGATTTTGCCTAACTGTCTTCTGGTTTTCTCCCTAATTGGCTTAGCCAAAATTCTGTCACCGTGTTGTTTTAGTTAGTCAATTTTTGGCCTATTTGTCCATGTTAAATCTAAATAGTTGATTCATTTAATTCATATCTAGGTTTTTCTTAGATTTTTTTTCCTTTAATGATTTTCCTTAAGTATGATCGTCCACTTTCGATTAATTTCTTCCTTGTCTACTCGATTGTGTTAGTCATTAGGGTATATTGATTAGGTAGTTACTAAATAGGTAAATTATTGACTAATAGTTAACCTAGCCTGATTCCTAAAAATGGTTCACCTAAGATCAAATGGATTAAAAATCAGTTTAGGTTTGAAATTAATCAATCAACTAAGAAGATTAACTGTAATTAATAGATAATCCTAATTACACCTAATAAAATAGTTTAAACCAATTAATCCAATTAACTACTGATTTTAATTCAAATGTTAGTCAACTTGAATAAACTAATTAGGCAATGAGGAATTAGTCATACTTAACTAGTAGACCTAATTTAAAAAAAATCAAAAGGTAAAATAATCTAACAACTTAGTTGATCTAAGTCCTAGATAGCTAGTTAAGATCAATTTTCCAATTAACTAAGTCCTAAAATCTGTCCAAGATAATTAGTATAGGATTAATTGACTAAAACAAATCATTTGACCTAGGCTTAATAATTAGTTAAGTCCCTGATTTTAGTAATTAGTTAGACTGAATCAGTTAACCTGGGTTAACTAAATTGACTTAATCGTTTAACCTTTAACTAGTTAATTCACCCCTGGTTAAGAACAACTAATAGTTAACTAAGGAACATAACTAGGGTTAAATAATAACCTAAGTGAGTAACCCTGATTACCTAATGGTAAATTCAGGGACTCCAAGGGGTACAATAGGTAATGTAGACTTAGAAAATCAGAATTTTAAGGGTAAAATGGTCTTTTAATAGGTAAGAATATTCTAGAATAGGGGCCGATGTCCCAAAGATAAGGTTGACAGCTGCCCTATGTACTATTTTCAGCCTTTTGGATTGGGAATATTCCAAAAGGGATCCCATTTCCAAATATCCTATAAATAGATCCCCTTCCTTTAGTCTAAGGAGAACTTTTTAACACTATGAAAAAAGAAAACACTCTCTTCTAGCTGCTGAAACATTCTGAAAAAAAAAATACAGAAATACCTTCCATTCGAAAACAAAAAGTTTCAAAAAAAAGTATTATTAAAAGGAAAAATTTGATTTCTTTTTTGAAAACAAGCTCACAAATAGACGGCCTAGTTCAGCTTCTATCTTCTCTCTTTGGATTCTGATTTCTGGAAGTTTTTATTCAAGCATTCATACTCGAGATTTCTGCGTTAATTATTGCTGGGTTGCTTGGTCTTTTCCTTGATTTTCTGTTTTGCTGTTGCTGAATCCTCTTTCTTTTTGCTGATTGTGGTCCATACTTGACCTTTATTTGGTCAAGTCTTTTGCGATTTTCTCTCTAAAGGTATGTAACAATGAACTTTAGATAGAGTTATTGAATCCAGAACTTATATTAAAATTGTTAGTTCATTTTGGGTTTTCTTTAAGATTGTATGAATCTGAATCTTCTTCCCCTCCATTCTTGATATAAAGTTGAAGTAAGGTTACTATTATCTGAGTGCATGTATGAAACTCCTGGAATCAGCTTGGTTATTTGTTAAGTTTCTGTTAATACATTTAGTATTTGGTAGTTAGATGTTAATTTCATATGTATTTAGCATGTTAGAGTAATTCACACTAGGGTAGATGAGTTTGATTCTTTAATAATCAAACTCACCCCATGATGAGTGCACAAATATTAGAATGTTGGTTGAAGTTTACCCTTCAAAAGGGGTATAAAGTATGTAGTTGAGAAGGGCATTAGAATGAGAATATGAACCCTTGGATGGTCAAATTCATTCTCTAAAAATTCCTAGATAAGTAAAGTTCATATAGAGTTTAGAATTATGTTAGTATTAGCACTTGGGTAGATGAATTTGACTCTTTAATAGTCAAATTTACCCCTAGGTAGTGCATAAATAGTAGCCTAGGGTGCTGAAAATCACCCTTTACGGATATAAAGTGGATAATCAAAGGCTCTTTAGAGGAAAGAATCTGAATCCTTTATTATGATCAGATTTATCCTCTTAAAATGCCTAAATAACCATGTCAAGGAATTAATATGAACTGAAGGTCCAAAGTATGAAAATGACATTCCGGAGTTGAGTTGATCCTTTTATGACCATATTCACACTGAGAAAGCACATAAATAATTCTGTCAGATAGTATGGTTTAAACACACGTAATATCAGGATTAAAACTGACCTCTTCATGATCAGTTTGGTTTTGGTAGTTGCACAACACCTAAATTATATTGGGGGTGTTCTACATATTACAAAGAGAAAGCTCAAACGTAAGGCCTCAGGGGAGTTTCGAGTCAGCAAATTAGTTAGAATCTTATTTTTAGTTTCTTTCATTCTGAAAAATGTATAGCGGCAGTCAAGTTATAATCCCCCTGTATTTCTTTAGCTTTCATTGTAATGTAATTTAGACTGGACTGTACGCTTAATTTCAGTTTTATTCATGTTCCTGAAATTTCGAGTTTATATTTTTGTCTGTTCTGCAAATGATATTAGACATAAGAACGTATGTAAAATCTGTTTGAACACCCCGTTTGGATTTTTGGGAAAAATAGTTATTTCAAATTTAGTAGAGTTTCAACATGAATAGAATTAGTATATTATCTTCAGTTTATCTTGTGTCTCATAAATCTGCGAAAATCAATGTATACATACGTGTGAACTTTAATCCTATAGAAGAATGAGATTAGGTTGTTTAAAATTGGTAAGGATCACTGTTTCAAAATTGGTAAAACCGCCTATGGTATGATCTTTGTTAGAAATCATAAAATTCTTGAAGAAGTAGAATGATTTCATCTTGCCCATTCGTATCAGAATTAACAAGTAACATATTCAGATATCTGAATTTCATAAGTGTATATATTTGAACTGATTCCCACATTTGCCATCGTTGGCTAAAAACGAAATTCTTTTCAGAACTAGTAGTCCCATTCCAAGGAGAGCTGATTTAGGATGGCCTAATGTGATAAAATGGGGCTAGATGAGGCCATAGCCCATAAGGTGCTGTCTTAGACTAATGAATATCGTTTTAGGAGATCTTCTAGGTAGAATGAATACCTTTAGTTCGAAATTTGATAAAAATCAAATATTATCTCAAATTAACATAACCTACACTCGGGAGCGGCAACTCATGCCCCCGACCCTCAACTCCAAACATTAACAAAATGTACATAGCAACCACAGGTGCATTTCATGTGACGTGTTTTTCTTGTGCTCAAAAATAACAAGTGGAACGCCATCTTGACTTTTTAAAGATAAATCCATAAACGTCCTAATCGATCTTAAAACTAAAACGCTCTTTCAAAAAATAGAAAACATAAAGAATGATCGAACATTGCCTCAAATAGGTGTTATAAAACCGTCACGACCATAGTCCTGACTACGTAATCTACACTCGGGTGCGACAACTCATGTCCCCGACTTCAACTTCAAACTATATTAAAATCACGTGTTGCAATTGCGGGTGCATTTCATGTGGCATAATTGTAACATGTCCAAAAGCATAACAAGTGCACGCTCTCGTGACTTGTTTTCAAGATAAAACCATACACATCAAAAGCGGCTAAATTTCCAAGAGTTTAAATTTACAATAGGGTAAATTACGTAAAGAATCAGATAATTTAGGCCAAATATTAATAGTTAAGGGATCGTGCTAGAACCACGGAACTCGGGAATGCCTAACACCTTCTCCAGGGTTAACAGAATTCCTTACTCAAATTTCTGGTCGCAGACAACTTAAAACATCGTCAAAAATTCGGGTGGCGATTCTGAAATAATAAATAAGTCCCAAATCGAATAATGTCACTTTAATTGGAAAAACTCCCTTATTACCCATTCATTAATCCGGGGGTAGTGAAAAAGGAGGTGTGACAGCTCTGGCGACTCTGCTGGGGATCAAACCCAGAATCTCTGGTTCAGGGTTCAAGAATTCGAGCTTAGAACGACTGTTATGTTTTGACTTTCATTATCTGATTTTCCGTGTTTAAACCTGATGTGGTAATTGCCGCATTTACCGCTTTCATATTTATTTGAACTGTATATAAATTGTGCCGAAATCCCCTTCTCTGTGAGTCTTCTAAATCATCTGGGACGTGTGCACTTCGTGTGCTTTCTTTTCTGTTAGAGTCATATCCAAATTTTAGAACGAGGTACGGACAAGTTGCAAAGCCGGTGAACCTTCTGTATTCTCAGTATGCTGCCCCAACCTTGGCTCGAGCTGTCCGCTCGGGTAAGCCTCGTCTAGAACAAAACCCCAGGTCTAAACCTAGAATAACAAAACCTCATGACGGATCCCTAGTAGGAACGCTTATTTGCATCATGCACATTTGACTTAGGGGACTCAGCACAGGGGTTAAGTCCATCTAGGACAGGTGTACCCGAAATAAAAGACTATCCTGATGCATCTTACCTGCTACGTGTGCATTTATTTTTTCCGGCTTGTGTGTTGACCGGCTAAAAATAAAAACAAACAGAAAAACCAACAGTGAGGTAGAATAGAAAATTTACCTTGTTTTGAAAATCCCTGTATTTGAAATATCCCGAAACCCTGCCAAAATTTCTAAAAAAATGAAGAAGGAAAATAAACATTCCAAAACAAAGTGAGTAGATGTATACTTCTAATCAATCAAGATTTTTCCGAACTACACCTTGTTTGATTCTCACCGGTGTGGGATACGTAGGCAACCCTCATCGGGTCCAACCTTATTTTTTCAAAAGATATGGTCCTAAATAAAATTAGGTGACGCCATTCTTGCATAAATAGCCAAGTTGCCCAAACAGGGCGCCGGAAGGATATTTATGCAAATATAGCCACCTACGGTCTTTTCCAAATTTTGACCCAATTATCGAGCACAGCCCTAAAATTTCCTACCCGAAGTATTGAAGGGCCGTATTCGCAAAGATGGTCCATTTTATTTATTACAAAACGTTTTGCAAAAAATAACACTTTTTCGCATTCGTTCAAAATTTTTGTGGTTTTTAATCAGAACAAATGTGCAGGATGAATACAGTTGAAAACATTCCCTTTGGGTCCGTCGAGGAAATCCCCTTGGGACTCCATATGTGGTGGAGCAACTTGGGGGAAGTTAGTAGAAAGTCTGCTGTAAAAGCTTTAGGCGGACTTACTGGTCTTCTAAAAATCAAACCAAGGATGGAAATCGTCGAAGCTCTAGTATCGTTTTGGGATCCCGCCCACAACGTGTTCCACTTTTCAGACATTGAGTTGACACCCACGCTAGAGGAAATAGTGGGGTATGCCGATCTCGGTGACAATCTTAGAAGTCGGTATCCAGTGGCACCCAGGGCGATAACTCCACATAAGTTCTTGGATCTTTTGAACATTATTCGGGACGTCCAAGACCCACACATATCTGAAGGGTTCTGCACTTTCTATTTTCTGTACAAACATTATGGAGATCCTCGAGGCTATGAAGTTGACAACACTGGTCTAACTCACAAGAACAAGGCTAAATGGGAAGCTCTCCGGGGGCTAGCTTTCGTGGTAGCATTCCTGGGCACCTTAATCTGCCCAAGGAGTGACATACTCATAGATATTAGACTGGTAGGGATGGCGGATTTCATGATAAAAAGTCCAGTGGCACCCTTATACCATTGGTTTTAGCTGAGATTTACCGCGCCTTGACGATATGCCAGTCTGGAGGAAAAATATTTGAAGGGTGCAATTTGCTCCTACAAATTTGGATAATTGAGCACCTCTGTCACCCGCCAGGCTACATGAATTACTCTAGCTGTCCGAAAGCCAGGAGCAGCTACTGGCCTGGACTGATTGTAAAGAAAGAAGCCAAGAGGCCGCTAGAGAAAGGGTTCCATTTTTGAGTCTGTTTCCGATTCTTCCGACCTTGAATCTAGCTTAACCGGTTTGAATTGTATCGAAGAACATGGTACTCGGGTAGAAGGCCACAAATTTCTTGAAGGCACATAGGTCTGGCACTCACATTTGAGTTCATTGACTGCCGACCAAATCGAGTGGACATTCGGGTGGCTCCCTGTCGGCGAGGTTATCAATATGTATGTTGAGGTGTGCTATCTTTTGTTAATAGGTCTGCGAAGCATTCAGCCATATGCCCCACATCGGGTCTTACGGCAGTTGGGAAGACAACAGGGTGTTCCACACGATGAGGACTTAAGCCAACAAGCCATTGAGTTATGTCCGAGAGCTGCATTTCCTAAAGGCAGGGTCCGTCAAATCTAGAACAAGTGCAGATTTTTAGAACCTCGAAATCGGGTAAGAAATTTATCCAAGGGGGAAGTGGAGCCCTCCTACACTTCTTGGTATGGCAGAAGAGGCAGAGAGCACCAAGAACCAGAGCAACCTGCTAAAAGACCTCACGTGCAGCAATTTACTGAGCAGGCACAAGAACACTGGGTTTGGTTAGAGAAGGAAAACAACTATCGGGCTACAATAAGTAAACTGGAGGCCCAGACAAGGGAGCTCAAATTTGAAAACACTTTACAAAACTGCTGCAGCCGAAGGGGAAATAAACAGGTTGAACAAAGAAAATGAGGCCCTCCGGGCTCAGGTCAAGAAAATGAGAATAGCCATTGAAAACCTTGAGAGAAGCAGAGCTGACGAAAGACTTGTCACCAGCCTCAGGAAAAAGTTGTGTAGCGATGGTGATGACCTAGACAAAGCTGAAGAGGATTTGACCCAAGTGCGAGCAAAATTGGCAAAGAATGCAGAAGAAAGGGCAGAATTCGTGCGAAAAATGAAGAGAAAGCATGACCAAGAAGTTATGGGTTTAAAAGAAAGGATGGACACCTTTGAAAACAAAACGACCAAGCAAGCAAAAATATTTAAGGCAGAAAGGGAACAGTGCTACGCCATGATAGCTCAGTTGGAAGACGAATTGCAACAATGGAAAGAACAGAGTCACAAATACGCCCAGGTTTTAGAGGCAAGATCCCAGCAGATCGGGCGTCTACTTCAGGAAAAAGGTATCATCAGGCAAAGAGTCCGAGATATAGCCGATTACATTGTCACCAAATGCCAGGAATGCGAAGATATAACTCGGACCACCTTCTTCTCAACGATAATGATCTTCTTCCACAAGATAATGGATGACCTATGCCGCCTCCAGCAAGATATGGTACGCAGGCCCGTGGCAAGGCCGAATGATGCCCCGTTGGTCCCTGGAGCATTGGAAGCACTGATGTACTCTTGATGTTTTCTCGAGTCTATATTTTGTTTTCCTGTTACAGTCATGTCTAAGTCCACTGTAGCTTTTACAAGAATAGTATGTGTTGAGTCTGTTTTGTAATTTTAAATTTCTAAAAGTGGGCTAAAACTTTTTTGTAATCGGAAGTTCTTATCTAATGAATGAAAGTATTGTGAAAAATGTGTTTATTTCCCTCGAATTTATCCCTTGAACTACGTAATGATCTGATTCACGCGGTGCCGTGATACGTAGGCAATCCACATAAGATTCGATCATAACCTTAAGAAATGAAATCGAGTAAGGAATAAAAGAGTGGAAAATAATAACAAAAAGAAGGAAAATATGGATAAAATGACAAAGAAAAGGGAAAAGTTCAAAACCGAGAAATAAAGTCGGGATGAAATACACAACAGTTGCAAAACATATAGAACGCATTTAATTGCCTAGGTGCATTGCATACCCCAAACGTGTGATTCCCTATAAGATAAATGCTTCAACCTAACGTTTTGTTGTTTCAATCTCTAAAGGTGTTTTTAGGTGGTTGGTTTTGCGGTAACCTGGCTTCCCATCCTTACTTCACTAGATCAAAAGGGAGCATAGAAATGACATCCGTAAGGCACTTATCAATCGTCAACTCTTCCGTGGAAGACCTGAATCCAGCCATCCCAACATCTGAGTCAGCAACAGCTGAAGAGAACAGGACTCTGCATTGTCGTATGCTAAAAATGTGGGACGCATGGTCCAATGGTAGGGAACCGCCCAGTATCATCCTGGGTTTCCCAGAGATAATTCCCAGGACAGGCGGGACCTCCAACATCCCCATAAGTTACCTAGCCACGCCGTTTGGATATCCAACTATATCGGCTCACTTTGCTGGAAGGCCTTCTGAGGTTCGCCCCCACGCCCTATTTTTCGGTGTGTCTTCCAAAATCTTCACCGCACCACCAATCTCTGCCACGGCTCCACCTACTATCTTTGGGCTAAGCTTCGAGCCACCAGCATTTACATTCCAAACACTGTCCTTCCATCTGGATAGCACTCATGTTATTCCCAATGCATACCCCCAACAACCTCAGTCTGAGGTCACTTTGGGACAAGATAAGAAAATCCCCGAGCACAAAGAAATGGCTTGGAAAAAGAAGAGTATTGAGCAGAGACTCAAGAATATACAGGGGCTGAGCGAGCAGAAAAGCATATCCTATGCAGACTTGTGCATGTTCCCGAACGTCCACTTGCCTCTCGGGTTTAAAACCCCTAAGTTCGAAAAATATGACGGACATGGGGACCCCATAGCTTATCTGAAATGGTATTGCAACCAGCTCCGAGGAGCAGGTGGGAAAGAGGAACTTCTCATAGCATATTTCGGAGAAAGCTTGACAGGATTGCATCAGAATGGTACATGTACTAGGATATATCCCGCTGGCACATATAGGATGACCTAGCACAGGAATTTGTTCGGCAATTCCAATACAACGTGGACATCGCTCCAGATTGGAAATCTCTATCCAATCTCCAAAGGAAATCCTCAGAAAGTTTAAGAGAGTACGCCATTAAGTGGGGTAAGCAGGCCTCCAGGGTCAAACCCCCGGTGGATGAGGTTGAAATGGTCAGTGTTTTTCTATAAGCATAGGAAGCTGATTACTTCAAAAATATGATGTCCGCCATGGGCAAACCATTTGCGGAAGCAATCAAAATTGGAGAAATGGTTGGGAACGGTCTAAAGACCGGTCGTATCCTGATCCATTCGGCCATAAGAGCAACCTCTCAGGCCATCCAAAGCGGATCCGGGAGTGAAGCCAACAGAAAGAAGAAAGAAGAAGGGGCAATGATGGCTTCCGATGTCAGGAATTCTCGGCAATACCCACGTCCATTTCCCAAATCTTCCCAACACTACTATCCTCACCAAGATGCAATGTATACTACTTCCCCTTTTCCGTATGCGGTGATGAACGCTCAGCTGCATCCCAGGCTGTAACAACAATACAACCAGAATAGAGCTCCACCCCCAAGAAACAACCATTTTCCACCAGCTCCCTATAACCCACGCCCTCCTCAAAACAACTATCCATACAACACCTACCCCTGTGAACCACCAAGGAGACCTGACTTCACTCCCATCGGTGAGCCATATTCAAGCCTTTTCCCAAAGTTAGTACAGATGGAGCTTCTGCAGCCCGTACCTCCGACCAGACAAAATCCAACATCAGCGTCATACAAGCGGGGTACCAATTGTGCTTATCATTCTGGAGCAGAAGGGCACGAAACGGAGGATTGTTGGACCCTCAAAAGAGCTATGGAAAGCCTTATAGAACAAAAGAAGGTGGTGTTAAGGGATGAAGAGGCTCCCAATGTGTCGAACAATCCATTTCCCACTCACAATAATGGGCCCGTCATTGGCATGATTTGCGAAGACTGGGATTTTATCCAGCTTTAAAAGCTATCATCGCCATCGCAGTTGTGGAGAAAAAGCCCTAGGCGGCACCCAAACCAGTCAAGGAAATGAAGAAGAGTAACCCTGTCCCCCAGGCCACGGGGAAGGCTGAAGCCAAGAAAAATATGGGACCCAATAAAGATGTTGTTCTTTACGTCCCCAAGGCACCCATGAAGGAAAAAAGTGTGTTAAGTCCTCCCCAAAGGTTACAATTCAATAAAGCAATGATGAACGACCCAAAAATATACGTGCCAGAGGGGACGTATGTGGCGCGGGGGCAAATAATTTCACCAAGGCTGAATGAGCCCGTTGTTATTAGTCGCGCGTCGCAGACTCCCATGAAGAATACTAGTATTGTCCCCTGGAATTACAACAAGACGGTGGTGTCGTACAAAGGAAAAGAAATTACTGGGGAAGCGAGTGAGATAAACTCATCAGAGAAATACCTCAACTTGGAAGAACTGAACAAAAGCAAGCAGAAACGCTTTCCGCCTAAGAAGCCGATCAGTGCCGGAGAAGCAGAAGAATTCTTCAAAAATATGAAAACCTCTGAATACTCCATAGTTGAACAGCTCAGAAAGTCCCTCACTTAGGTCTCACTTCTATCCTTCCTGATAAGTTCGAACGAGCATCAGAAAATCCTGATCAAAACACTTAATGAAGCATATGTTCCGGCCGAGACCACGGTTGAGCAAATGGAAAGAATGGTGGAACGATTTTTCGAAGTCAACCAGATCTCATTTAGAAAAAATGACTTGCCTCCAAAAGGGGCTGCCCACAAAAAAACTCTTTACCTAACTGTTAAATGTGAAGTGTACTATGTGATAAGAGTTATGGTGGACGGTTGATCTGGGGTTGATATTTTCCCTCTCTCGACCCTACAAAGAATGGAGATCGAGACTGAGAGAATTAGGCCCAACGATGTGTGTGTCCTCTCATTCGATGGCATCAAGAGAGACACAATCGGGGAGATTGATTTGCTCTTGACAATTGGCCCTGTAGATTTTGAAGTGACATTCCAGATCATGGATATGGATACTTCCTACAATTATCTCCTAGGAAGGCCTTGTGTTCGTGCAGCGAGGGCAGTGCCATCTACTCTCCACCAGATGGTTAAGTTTGAGTATGAAGACCAGGAAATTGTGGTCCATAGAGAGGACGAGCAATCTATTTACAGGGATCCATAAGTCCCATGCCTGGAAGCAAGAGAAGGTAGCGAGCACATAGTCTACCAGGCTTTAGAGATTGTGGTTGCGGACCAATATGAGGAAGGAACCCCGTGCCATCAACCCTTCCTATCAAATGCATCAATTATGGTCCCTAGCGATATTATTAAACATGGGTACACACCTAGAAAAAGGCTCGGCGTGTCCTTGCAAGGCATTAAAGAACATATCACCTTGCCTACCAGTAAGGCTCTTCGGTATAGGGTTTCAACATACTCCCGACGATGAACAATGGGCTGACCAGCGTAAGAAAAAAGGTTGGGTATTGCCTCAGCCGATCCCGCACATCACTGAATCATTCGTCAAGCCAAAATACGTAGAGGAAGAGGAGGAGGCTTTCACGACTGAAGAAATTGAAGAAATCTACGGAGCAATGAAACAGATGTTGTATGAGGCTCATATGGTTCAACCAGGAGAAGGCTCCAGCACTGCTGAAGTGCAGTATATGGGGCCCGACGCCATGTTACAAAACTGGAAGGCTACTCCATTCCCCGTCAGGCGAGAGTTCCGGTAATTCAGCTTTTGCCATCTTTTTTGCACTATGAGTTATTTCAGGGTGTAACTCAAGTGTTTTTAGTTTATTGAATTTCAACTTCGATGTAAACCCTCCTATGTTCAAATTCAATGAAATGAAATAAAAATTTCATCGTCTATTATTCTTTCTGATTTTTGTTTTCTTATTTTTCACTCCTAATAATGCGGCCTTAAAAAACATGACATGCTTGCAGACTTCATGCTCTGATCTTAATACACTGTCTAACCTCGAAATAATGAATCAATAACTGGAATATGATAAAGAAGAGGCTTTTAGGGAAATAAATCGAGAATTGGAAAAATTCGAGAATAAGCCTAAGCCGAACTTAAACGAAACAGAACCCGTTAACTTGGGTAATGTAGAGAAGGTTCGAGAAACTATGATAAGCATCCACACGGATGAAAGAACTAGGGACGCCTTGATTCAACTCTTATTTGAATTCAAAGACTTGTTTGCTTGGTCCTATGACGATATGCCCGGACTAAGTGTGGACTTGGTGGTACACAAATTGCCGACCCATCCCGGTTATCCACCTGTCCAAAAAAAGCAAAGGAAATTTAAAAGAGACATGAGTGAAAAAATCAAAGAAGAGGTCGCTAAACAACTAAAAGCTGGAGTAATCCGAGTGGTCCAATACACCACATGGATGGCCAATGTGGTTCCGGTACCTAAGAAGGACAGAAAGGTCCGAGTATGTGTCGACTACCAAGATTTGAATAAAGCAAGCCCAAGGATAGCTTTCCACTGCCAAACATACATATCCTAGTTGACAATTGTGCCAAACATGAGGTACAGTCTTTCGTCGATTGCTATGCTGGATATCACCAGGTGTTGATGGATAACGAGGATGCAGAAAATACAGCCTTCACTACACCCTGGGAAACTTACTACTACCGAGTCATGCCATTTGGTTTGAAGAACGCTGGGGCAACTTATATGAGGTCCATGACCTCCATATTCCACGACATGATGCATCAGCAGATTGAGGTGTACGTGGATGATGTGATCATTAAATCCAAGACGCAAGGTGACCATGTGTAGCATTTGAGGAAATTCATCGAACGCCTGCGTAAAAATTATCTGAAATTAAACCCAGCCAAGTGTGCCTTCGGAGTTCCATCCGGAAAATTACTCGGGTTTATAGTCAGTCGACGGGGCACCCGACAAAGATAAAATCTATTCGGGATCTCCCACCTCCAAGAACCAAGAAGGAGGTCATGAGTCTGCTGGGTAGGTTGAATTACATCAACATGTTCATCGCTCAGTTGACATCCACATGTGAGCCTATATTCAAGCTGTTGAAGAAAGATGCAGCCATCAAATGGACAGACGAATGCCAGGACGCTTTCAACAAGATCAAAGAATATCTGTCGAATCCGCCAGTGCTAGTCCCACCAGAACAAGGGAGACCTTTGTTCTTATACCTAACAGTGTTAGAAAATTCCTTCGGGTGTGTTCTCGGACAACATGACACAACCGGGAAGAAAGAGCAGGCCATATGTTACTTGAGCAAGAAGTTCATAAGCTATGAAGCCAAGTATACTTTGTTGGAAAGAACTTGATGCGCTCTAACTTGAGTTGCTCAGAAGCTCCGACATTATTTTTTGGCTTATACCACCTACCTCATCACTAGGTTGGATCCTTTGAAGTACATATTCCAAAAGCCAATGCCCACCGGAAGATAAGTAAAATGGCAAATCCGTCTCACAGAATTCGACATTATCTATGTCACCCACACAGCCATGAAAGCTCAAGCATTGGCCGATCATCTAGCTGAGAATCCGGTTGATGATGAATACCAACCTTTGAGCATTTATTTTCCGGATGAGGAAGTCAATTCCATCGAAGTAATCTCAGAAGGCAATGACACATGGAAAATGTTCTTCGACGGAGTATCCAATGGAAAAGGTATTGGGATAGGGGCAATCTTGATTTCACCCAGAAGACAACACTATCTTGCAACGGCCCGCCTCCGTTTCTTCTGTAAAAACAATACTGCTGAATATGAAGCTTGTTTGTACAAACAATACTACCCTAGTTGCAATGCTGCCATATCCGGGTAATGTTCACATCGACCAGTTGGAGATTCAAATAAGGAAAAACATGGTTATTGCAACACAGTTGAAGTACAACCCAGCGTCCAACCATTGTATCATGATATCAAAAGATTCTTGAAGACAAAAGAATATCCAGAGCAGGCCAACAGAGACAAAAAGAGAACCATCCGAAGGCTCTCCAACAGTTTCTTCCTAAGTGGGGAAGTACTGTATAAAAGGACACCAGATCTAAATCTATTACGATGTGTAAACGCCAAAGAAGTCGAAAGGATTATGAGCGAGGTGCATTCAGGAGTATGCGCTCCCCACATGAACGGGTACATGCTCGCAAATAAAATCTTGCGGGCTGGATATTATTGGATGACCATGGAGAATGATTGTTTTGATTTAATCCGGAAGTGCCATAAGTGTCAAATACATGGCGACCTAATCCATGCACCACCTTCAGAACTGCATCCCATGTCAGCACCCTGGTCGTTTGTCGCCTGGGGAATGGATTTCATCAAGCCAATCGAGCCAAGGGCCTCAAACGGGCACAGATTCATCTTGGTTGCTATCGACTATTTCACAAAATGGGTCGAGGCAGTCACGTTCAAAGCTTTCACTATGAAAGCAGTGGTGGATTTCGTGCATTTTAATATCATATATCGTTTTGGTATCCCAAAAACTATCATTACCGACAATGTCGCGAATCTGAACAGTAACTTGATGAGGGAGGTATGTGAACAGTTCCAGATCACACACTCAACTCCACCCCTTACCGGCCCAAAGCCAATGGCGCCGTTGAAGCAGCAAACAAAAACATCAAGAAAATTCTCAAGAAAATGATTCAAACATCCAGGCAATGGCACAAGAAGTTTCCTTTTGCATTGTTGGGATATCGTACGACCGTGTGCACGTCGGTTGGGGATACTCCGTACCTATTAGTTTATGGCACTGAAGCCGTAATACCTGCAGAAGTTGAAATTCCTTCCCTTCAAATTATGGTTGAAGCAGAAATTGAGGATGGTGAATGAACCCGACTGGAACAATTAACCCTGATTGATGAGAAAAGGATGGTCGTAGTGTGCCACGGGAAGTTGTACCAACAAAGAATGGCCCGCGCTTACAACAAGAAAGTGCGACCTAGGAACTTCGAAGTGGGGAAACTCGTCTTAAGACGTATCCTCCCACAACACGAAGAGGCGAAAGGAAAGTTCGCCCCGAATTGGAAAGGTCCATACATCATAAGGAAATCTCTACCAATAGGAGCGTTATACCTGGGGGGACATCGAAGGAAATGACCCTGAAACGGCTGTCAATACAGATGCAGTCAAAAGGTACTACGTTTGATCCTCCATGTAATATTAAATGTTCTCCGATTGAGGTAACGAAGGCTTTCATTCTTGCTACCCAAACACCATTAACCCTTTTGCAAACCCTTTGATTCGGTTACCCTTCTTTTATTACCCTCTTTGGAACCCGAAAGTGTTATTGAAAAAAAAAAAAGAACAAAAGAAAAATCAAAACAAAAACAAAATGTTACCCTGAACTACGTTCGACTTGATTTTGAAAGGATATGTAGGCAGCCTCTCCTTGGGGTTCAGTCACACCAAAATAAAATCCACATTTCCCCAAGAGTTTAAGCTGGGGCGAATGTTGAGATTCGGCAATGATTCGCCTGAAAAAGTTCCAAAGTTGTAATTCAATTCAAATTCTTCTTACCCCAAATCATGTTCAAGTCCTTCTGATCGATTGGCGAAGGAAATTCAAAATTAGAAGATACAGCTATTTGGATCGAACACGAGCGAGCAGAGAAATTAAAATGAGAGAGTCTTATCGGTGAAAATCCACACCGGCACCATAAGGCGATGGTGAGTAGAGAAATTAAAAATGAGAGAGTCTTATCGGTGAAAATCCACACCGGCACCATAAGGCGATGGTGAGTAGAGAAATTAAAAATGAGAGAGTCTTGTTAGTGAAAACTCGCAAAGAGCACTACAGGGCAATGGCGAGAAGAGAAATGAGAGAGGTTAGTCGGTGAAACCCGAAAAGGGCACCGCTAATCGAAAAGAGGGTGAGTTGTTTACTGATATCGACATGGTCTGGGGCAAGGTTTCTCGACCTCAAGTTAAAAGTTTTGACGAATTTCTGAGAGTCAGATGGTTTATATAGACCAGGCATCAAGTCCAAGACGCATGTCATGTTCATTGAAGGCCGCGTACACTCCAGATAAGTCTTTCTTCTCTTCCCCAAAAGGGATATTTCTTGTCATAATTCATTGTCTCCATTTATTTGTTATTCTCTTTCAATCCCTTTCAGTCTGACTCTGTTTCTAAGGTAAAACAAAGAAAGATGGCAAAACTGATTTACAGGGTTCTCGTTTAACACAAGCCAACATGCAAATGGCGTCGAGCCACATAAGGGGCATCAAGTCAATCCCGACTAGCCGCGACGACCGATGCTTTAAATACAACTCTTGAAGGGAGAAGATCAAATCGAGATGCCTATAAAGGCAATTTAAGTGAAAGGTTAAGTCCCACGTGGATAACCCCCTCGGAAAAGATTAAAAAGCCGAAATGCTACAAATGCTTTAAAGGCTGATGAAGGCGAAATAAAGTTAGAAAGTTTAAGTCCCATGAGACTAATCGATACAGCAGAGTTTGAGGGGATAAAAATTCCCCCGATACTCTGGAAATCAAAAACAAAGGCAAGTGAAAGGACTACAAAGGCAGAATAAAGTTGAAATGTCGGGTCCCACGTGACCGATCACCACAACAAAGATGGAAAGCCAAGGCCCCCGAATTTGAAAATGAAACCCAATCCCTAGCAAGCAGTTGAGATCTTCGATCAAACAGTTGAAATAATCAAGGCCGCAAAACCAACCATCGTTACAAACTAACAAATTGTTCCTTGTCGAAATAAGAAACATGTGCATCTCAAAAGAAACCGTGCAAAAAGCAGGTGCAACCAAGGTAAAAGGCGCAAGAGCTAAAAGCAGCTCTGCTGCAACAACTCCAACAGAGAAGTTTTCTCTATAATCCATTCTCGCATTCATTCAAATGTTGAAAACAACTCAAACCTGAAGTAGTATGGGGTCTTCAAACCCTGGCTCCACCTTTTCCGACAAAGGGTATACACTCCCTGCTCGATTCCAATTAAGGGTATACACTCCCTAATTGATTTTCTTTTCCTGACATGGGTGCACACGCTCCCTAATCGATGCCAATTAAGGGTATACACTCCCTAATTGATATTTTAATTTTCCAATTAAGGGTATACACTCCCTAATTGATGTCCTGCTTTTCTAATTAAGGGTATACACTCCCTAATTGATGCTTTAATTTTCCAATTAAGGTATAAACTCTCTAATTGATGCCTTTCGTTTCAAATTAAGGGTATACACTACCTAATTGATGCTTTTCTTTTCCAATTAAGGGTATACACTCCCTAATTGATGCTTTTCTTTTCTGATTAAGGGTATACACTCCCTAATTGATTTACTTTTCCCGACATGGGTGCACACGCTCCCTAGTCGATGCCAATTAAGGGTATACAATCCCTAATTGATGTTTTACTTTTCCAATTAAGGATTTACACTCCCTAATTGATGTTTTACTTTTCCAATTAAGGGTATACATTCCCTAGTTGATGTTTTTCTTTTCCAATTAAGGGTATACACTCCCTAATTGATGTTTTTCTTTTCCAATTAAGGGTATACATTCCCTAATTGATGTTTTTCTTTTCAATTAAGGGTATACATTCCTTAATTGATGTTTTGCTTCTCCAGTTAGGGGTATACATTCCCTAACTTATATTTTTCTTTTCCAATTAAGGGTATACAATCCCTAATTGATGTTTTCTTTTCCAATTCAGGGTATACATTTCCTAGTTGATATTTTTCTTTTCCAGTTAAGGGTATACATTCCCTAACTGATGTTTTGCTTTTCCAATTAAGCGTATACATTCCCTGATTGATATTTTTCTTTTCCAATTAAGGGTATACATTCCCTAATTGATGTTTTTCTTTTCCATTTAAGGGTATACATTCCCTAATTGATGTTTTGCTTCTCCAGTTAAGGGTATACATTCCCTAACTGATGTTTTGCTTTTCCAATTAAGGTTATACATTCCCTAATTGATATTTTTCTTTTCCAATTAAGGGTATACACTCCCTAATTGATATTTTTCTTTTCCAATTAAGGGTATACACTCCCTAATTGATGATTTTCTTTGACTATTAAGGGTATACACTCCCTAATTGATGCTTTTCTTTTCCAATTAAGGGTATACACTCCCTAATTGATGATTTTCTTTGACTATTAAGGGTATACACTCCCTAATTGATGCTTTTCTTTTCCAATTAAGGGTATACACTCCCTAATTGATGATTTTCTTTTCCAATTAAGGGTATGCATTCCCTAACTGTTGTTTTGCTTTGCCAATTAAGGGTATACATTTCCTAATTGATTTGTTTTCTAACAAAGGGTATACAATCTCTAGTTAATTTTATTTTGCAACATAGGGTCTCCAACCCCTAGTTGATTTTGCTTTGAGATTTAAGGTATCCACTCCCTAGTCCGCAATAACTCCAGATGCACTACTCCCGACTTTTCACCGATTTCAATAACAAAATAATGTAGAACTTCCTTACCATAACTCACGAAATTTTCCTAGTGAAAACTGGGGCAAAAAATTGCGTTCGTTTGTTTTGATTTTCGTGCAGATTACAAGTTTAGGACATTGGAACACGAGATGACCAAAAGAAGAAGTTTCGATCCAAAAAATAATAAAACAATAGAAGAAAGAGAATATTGAATCCACAAGCGTAGAAACATGGACGATATGGACTATTCAGAGCAGATTGAAGTCATATGTCCAGTATATCTTGTCTTGATCCGAAAAGCTGAATAAGAGTGAACCAGCACATACAGCTGAAAAGCATCAAGATTCAGACCAGAGTCTGCGTGAAGAAACAACCAAGACTCAAGACCAAACTGCAGAAGACTTATAGATATGAATTTTGTAACTCATAGCTAAAAGGCTAGTTTAGTCTTTTTCATTTTTGACTTTGGTGTAATAAGGATCAGCAGCAGTAACAGCAACAACCACAGTGGAATCACAGTTACCTAGTAGCCCCAGCTACCAAAAACTTCCAGAACTACACTGACCCGATTCCTTTATAGCCAAGGATATGTAGGCAACCTTTGAAGCAGGGTTCGGTCAAACTTTTCCAAAAAACGCTTCACATGGAGTATTTGAACAGGTAAAAGTTGTTCGTAACTGCTCCCTTCGTCTTTGCCGAAAAACTCTTCGTGGTTTCGAGCAAAGAGAGGCAGCTGTGAGCACGTGATTTTTACTTACCATATAATCCTTCAAAAATCTCAATAAATTAATTGATTTTATGAATTTTTATTGAATTTTTGTCACGACCCCAAATCCTAAACCGGACGTGAAGGCGCCTATCGTGGAACTAGGCTAGCCAATAACCACATGTTCACAATGTCTTTCAATATCCCATTCCAAAACCCAAGCATTTCATATATATACAATGTTTACTAAATAAAGTAGGCCAATAAACAGTTCCACAAACCCCAAAACCTGGAGCCAACAAGTCATGAGCATCTAGAAGAATAAGCCAAAATATATTATCATAATACAAAACCTCTGAATGAAAGCTAGATACAACAAGAAGGGAAAAACAGAGATGATGCAGACGCTTAACAACTACCTCTATATCCCGCATTTTCGGCTTCACGCGGAAAAAGATGGCTAATGTTGGATATCTACACCTGAATCTGCACACAGAGGTGCAGGGAGTAATGTGAGTACTCCAACTCAGTAGTAATGAAAATAAATCAAGTCTAAGCGGCAAGGGAACACATAAAATTAATGTTATAAAATCACAATCTACAAAGCCTTACATTCCAATGGTATAACATAGATGTAAGAAATTGTCATGCCTTAAAACCAACTTCAGAAAAATCCTTTGAAGAATGTATATTTTTCAACAACTTCAACCGAAAGGTTTAGTGTTAAAATGAAATGAATCATATAGAGGCCCCTCGGGCAAAACATATTTCATAAGCTTAGAGTGAAAGTAGTAAAATCATAAGTAGCCTCTAGGGCCAAACATGTATCATAATCAGCCCCTCGGGCATGCCTCACAGTCACTCATAATCAGCCCGTGGGGCATACCTCACCATCACTCGTAATCAGTCCCTCAGCACCTCACAGTCACTCATGCCTCCCAATCACTCGTCATTCGGCACTCGGCACTCTATAGGTACCTGCGCTCACTGGGGGTATATACGACTCCGGAGGGGCTCCTATAGCCCAAGCGCTATAAACAAGCCAAATCATGGAATCAATCACTTCCAGGCACTCGGAGCCACAAACTCCACGATATCCTTCTTCATCCTCCTCCACCAATAATGCTGCCTCAAATCCTGATACATCTTCGCGGCACCCGGGTGGATGGAATACCGCAAACTATGAGCCTCTGCTAGAATCAAATCTCGAAGCCCATCTACATTGGGCACGCAAATCCGACCCTGCATCCTCATGACCCCATCATCACGAATAACCACATCCCTGGCATCACTACGATGGACCCTGTCCTGAAGAACAAGTAAATGTGGATCATCATACTGGCATGCTCTAATCTGATCGTAAAGAGAAGACCTGGAGGCCACACAAGCCAACACCCGCGGGGGCTGTGATAGATCCAATCTCACCAACTGACCTGCTAAGGTCTGAACATCAAGGGCTAATGGCTGCTCTACTACTGGAAGGTAGGCTAGACTCCCCAAACTCTCTGCTCTGTGACTCAAGGCATCGGCTGCTACATTGGCCTTCCTCGAATGATATAAGATAGTGATGTCATAATCCTTGAGGAGCTCTAACCATCTCTTGTGATGCAAATTCAAGTCCTTCTGCCTCAACAGATATTGAAAACTGCGATGATCAGTGAAAATCTCACACTGCACTCCATACAAATAATGCCGCCAAATCTTCAAGGCATGAACAATGGCAGCTAACTCAAGATCGTGCACTGGATAATTCTTCTCGTGCACCTTCACCTGTCTGGACGCATAGGCAATCACCCTACCATCCTGGATCAATACCGCTCCCTAGCCAACTCTAGAAGCATCATAATAAACTGTGTAAGAACCCGAACCAGCAGGCAAAACTAATACTGGAGCTGTAGTCAATACTGACTTGAGCTTTTGAAAGCTCTCCTCATACTCATCAGACCATCTGAATGGAGCACCCTTCTGGGTTAATCTGGTCAAAGGCGAAGCAATAGAAGAGAATCCCTCCACAAAGCGATGGTAATATCCCTCCAAACCAAGGAAACTCCTAATCTCTGTAGCTGAGGACGGTCTGGGCCAACTCTGCACAAACTCTACCTTCTTTAGATAAACCTGAATCCCCTCACTACAAACCACGTGCCCCAAGAAAGCTACCGAACCAAGACAAATAAGATAAACACCCTTTCTCAACCATGCGCTGAGCCTTCAGGTAAGAAATCACCCTGCTAGACATATACTCGGAACAACCTCTCCACTCAAACCTCGGACACCCCGGCATAACTAAGGTCACAGTCTTAGCGTGACAATCAAGAACATCATGGCACAGAGATAACCAGTCCATGCCCAATATCACGTCAAAATCGACCATGCTGTGTAACAGTAGGTCCACTAGGGTCTCCCAACCCCCAATAGATATCATGCATGACCGATACACGCGGTCCACAATAACAATATCGCCCACCGAAGTCGACACATGAACAGAGGTGACTAGAGACTCACGGGACACATCCAGAAAACCAGCAAAATATGAAGAAACATAGGAATATGTAGAACCAAGGTCAAATAAAGCCAAGTCATCACGGCAACAGACTAAAACAATACCTGCGATCACGGCATCTGAGGCCATAGAATCCGGCCTGGCTGGAAATGCATACATGCGAGCCTGACCTCCCCCTCCTCGACCTACCCCTCTAGGGCGGCCTCTGGCTGACTGACCACCACCCCTGGCTACCTGGGCGGGTGGTAAAGTGACTGGAGCCAAAGTCGAGGGCTGGCCCCTCTGTTGAGAAGATCCACCAGAACAGCGGGGACACTGCCTCCACACGTGCCCGAACTCGCCACACTCAAAGCAACTCCCTAGAGCTGGAGGCGGGAACTGATAAAAACCCGTAGCACCTGTACGGCCACTGGAAGACTCATGCATTGAAGAACCCTGGACTGGGGGTGCTCGAGCTGCACTCTGAGCTGGGAGGCCACCAAATGAATTGCGGCCTGACTAAGAACCACAGGGACCCTTCCCCGAAGACGCACCACTATATGTTGGGCGGCCTGACCTAGGAGGCCTGAATAAACGCCCCCTACCTTACTGAAATTGTCTCCTGAAGGGAGAACCATTGGAACTGCCCGAACCACAAGGCCTCTTGGCCTCCCTCTCCTCCCCCTCCTGGCAGCGAACAAACTCTATATCTCGAGCTATGTCAATAACCTGCTCGAATGAAGCACCCGATACTCTCTCATGAGTCATAAGCAACTGATGCTGATAAGAAAGACCATCCACAAACTTCCTCACCCTCTCCCTATCAGTAGAGACAATCTTAGAAGCATACCTAGCCAACTCGGAGAACCTCATCTCGTACTGAGTAACTGATAACTCTCCTTGGCGCAGCTGCTCAAACTTCCTTCACTGCTCCTCTCTGTGGGACTGAGGAACATACTTCTCCAAAAAGATCGTGGAGAACTGCCGCCAGGTAAGAGGTGCTGAACCAACCGGTCGACACCTCTCGAACGACTCCCACCAGGTAAAGGCAGCACCCGCAAGATGAAATGTAGCAAATGAGACCCCACTGGTCTCCAAAATACCCGCGTACGCAATATCCTCTAGCACCTATCTAGAAATCTCTGGGCGTCCTCACCCTCTGTACTGCTGAAAGTCGGAGGCTGAAGTCTACTGAATCTCTCCAACCTGCGCTGCTCATCTTCAGGCATAGCAGGGACCACATAATCCTGAACCGGAGCAACTAGCTAAGCTGGGGCTGCTCCTGGTGCCTGAATACCCTGTGCAGCCTGCTCAGGTGCCCGGGCAGCTGGAGTCTGGTTGCCTCCCCCGGCCTGAGTTGTAGTGGCAGTAGAAGACCTGGTGACTGCCTGAGCCAAACTGGTGCATACTGTCAATATCTGAGACAGGGCCTCCTGAAGACCCGGAATAACCATAGGCACTGCTGGTGCCTGAGCCTGTCCCGCTGGGACACCATCGGCGGGAACTTGATCATGACCGATAGGGGGATCCTGTGGTACTACCCCAGTTGCTGCGCGGGCTGGCCTCCTACCTCTACCACGACCTCGACCGCAACCTCGACCTCTCGCTGGTCTAGCCGGTGACTGGTCAGTCTGATCAGTATGGCGTGTCCTCACCATCTGTGAGAGAATGAAACAATGTAAGTTCAGATTTCAAGAATCAATAGATCAGCACGAAAGAGTTCAATAGAGATAGAAATGTTTCCTAAAAGTTCGACATCCTCTCGAAGATAAGTACAGACGTCTCCGTACCGATCCGAGACTCTACAAAATTGCTCATGACCTTTGAGTCTAATGTAACCTAGGGCTCTGATACCAAACTGTCACGACCCAAATCCTAAACCGGCCATGATGGCGCCTATCGTGGAACTACGCTAGCCAATAACCACATGTTCACAATGTCTTTCAAAATCCCATTCTAAAATCCAAGCATTTCATAAATATACAATGTTTACTAAATAAAGTAGGCCAATAAATAGTGCCACAAACCCCAAAACCCGGAGCCAACAAGTCATGAGCATCTAGAAGAATAAGCCAAAATATACTATCATAATACAAAACCTCTGAATGAAATCTAGATAAAACAAGACGGCAAAAACAGAGATGCTGCGGGCGCTGAACATCTACCTCTATATCCCACAAATCTGGCACCGCACGGAAAAAGATGGCTAATGCTCGATATCTGCACCTGAATCTGCACAGAGGTGCAGGGAGTAATGTGAGTACGCCAACTCAGTAGTAATGAAAATAAATCAAGTCTAAGCGGCAAGGAAACACATAAAATCAATGCCATCAAATCACAATATAAAAAGCCTTACTTTCCAATGGTATAACATAGATGTAAGAAATCGTCATGCCGTAAAGCCAACTTCAGAAAAAGCCTTTGAAGAATGTATATTTTTCAACAACTTCAACCGAAAGGTTTAGCGATAAAGTGAAATGAATGATATAGAGGCCCCTCGGGAAAAACATATTTCATAAGCTCAGAGTGAAAGTAGTAAAATCATAAGTAGCCCCTCGGGCAAAACATGTATCATAATCAGCCCCTCGGGCATACCTCACCATCACTCGTAATCAGTCCCTCAGCACCTCACAGTCACTCATGCGTCCCAATCACTCATCACTTGGAACTCGACACTCGGCACTCTATAGGTACCT
The DNA here is from genome assembly GCA_005239505.1 of Nicotiana paniculata. NCBI lineage: Eukaryota > Viridiplantae > Streptophyta > Magnoliopsida > Solanales > Solanaceae > Nicotiana > Nicotiana paniculata. Next base: position 29,524 of record MDKI01260092.1, on the reverse strand, counting down.
ACGCTCACTGGGGGTATATATAGACTCCAGATAGGCTCCTACAACCCAAGCGCTATAAACAAGCCAAATCATGGCATCAATCACTCCCAGGAACTCGGCCTCTCTCATATCATAACATCCTCACAATATTGTCCCTCGGCCTCACTCAGTCAGGCACTCTCATCATGCCACTCGGACCATAAATAAATGGGGTTCTCGACCCAAAATAGTATTTCATTTCAACAAATAGTAATATCATCAAATAAGAGTGTCAACAATTTCACAAGAAAGACTGAGTGTAAAATCATAGTTTCAAAGTAGTGAGAATATCAGTAAGATATCCCCAAGGGGTTAAAACAGATCGGCATTAGGCCCCAACTATGGCTTACAACCCAAATATATCAAATCATAGTAATACTGTAAAACATATGCTTAAAAGCAGTTTCGCAACTCAATAGTTGCCTAAAAAGGAACATATTTCCAAATCTTCAGTTCGTGCACACCCCGCACTCGTAATCCAGTGTGTGTGTCACTCCAAATCCGTGAAGGGATGTAAAGTCCGGGGTTTCATACCCTCAGGACAGAATTTATAACCATTACTTACCTCTACCGGGCCACTACACTAGTCCGAAATGCTCTTGCCCCTCAAACTGGCTCCCAATTGCTCCGAATCTACTCAAAACCAATTTAACATCATCAATATATATCAAAGGAACTCAACCCAATCAAGAATTATCAAATTATACAAGAATCTCGAAATTCGTCCAAACCCGAGCCCCTGGCCCACGTCTCGGAATTTGATAATTTTTACATCATTAAAACCCTCATCCTTCCACGATTCTATACACACCAGGAACACTAAAATCGGACCACAATTGCCCACTCGAATTCTCAAAAGAAGAATCAATTTTCCGTGCACCCCTTCTTCCCTAATTGGGTTTAATTCCAGTAAATTCTATGGTTTAGTCACTCGACATATAATCAAGTTATGAAGTTAGAAACCTTACCTCCAAGTGATTCCCTTCAATTCCCTTTTCAATCCTCTCAAAAGTGCTCCCAACTCGTCAACAATGGAGGAAAATATGAGCCAATTTCGCACAACAGCCCTTTTTAAAACATTCTGCCCAGCTATGAAATTTCCTTCACTGTGATTGCGAAATTGGCATGCGATCGCGATGCACATACCAGCCAATCAATGCATTCACATACCAAAACACGCGATCGCATAGAACAATTCTCCACCCCACACACGCGCCTCAAAATACTCTACACGATCGCAGAAATTCCCACGCGATCGCATTGCTTATCCTGACCAACCTACGCGATCGCAATCCTAACCACACGATCACATATAACAAAATGCATGCCCCACTATTTTACCCTACGCAATCTCAAACATCCTCACGCGATCGCATAGAAGGAAACCAGAACCTCACACCAGCAGAAATTTGCCCAGTTTTCAAGCCAAGAATTTGTCTGTTAATCACCCGAAATACACCCGAGGCCCTCGGAACCTCAACCAAATATTCCAACCTATCCCATAACATCATTCAAACTTAGTCGAGCCTTTGAAACACCAAAAAAAATGCAACAACACCAAAATCGCATCAAATTCAAGCCTATGAATTTTGAAACTTTAAAATTTCACCAACTACGCCGAAACCAACCAAAACACCTCCGATTGACCTGGAATTTTGCAGACATAACAAACATGACACTACAAACCCGCTCCAACTTCCGGAATTCTATTCCGACCCCGATAGCCTATTTTCCATTGCCGACCGGAAATCACCAAAAACTAACTTTCGCCAATTCAAGCATAATTCTACACCGGACATCAAAACTTCATTCTGAACACACTCCTAAGTTCCATATCACCTAAATAAGCTATCCTAGCCATAAAATTTGAATTCCGAGGTCGTTCACCAATAGGTCAACTCTCAGTTGACTTCCTCAACTATTAGGCTACTTTAAAAGACTAAATGCCTAAATTCTCACCATAACCACTCTGCTAAACCAACTGATCCAACACAACAAGAACAGACTAACAATACATAAAAATTCATAAACGGGGGAAACGGGATAAATCTCATGGAACGACCGGCCGGGTCGTTACAATTTTAGTCTATTTGTGAATTTATTTTACATTATGTAGCCATAATTCGTCCTTTAAATAATTTAAAATGGCATGATTAAGAACATAACCTTATTTATTATTTAAATAAATATAATTGTTTGATATAAAGTAGGTTAATGATAATTCCTTGATTTAATTATTTCTTAAAAATAAATATTGTGAAAATTTGTCTTTGAATGACTAGGAGTAATTAAAATAATATGACTCTTGATTAATTAATTAATTAAACGAGGATTAGATTTAGAACCAATTATTAGGTTTAGTTTTAATTTTATGTTAATTTAATTAATTTTGGTATTTGTTAAAAAATGTATTAAAAAATGGACCTGGGCTAGAATTGCCCAGGCCCAAGCTACCCCAAACCAATTTCCAGTGACCCAGGCCCAAAATAAGGCCACCCGGTCCAAACCCCATCCCCAAAACGACCTCGTTTAGTTAGACAAATGAATCCTAGCGGTTGATCTCCCCAGATCTAACGACTGGGAACTAATCCCTCATTTATTATATAAATGTCCTAAACTACCCCCACACCCCTCATTTGCAAGTCTAACACCCACCCCCCTTTCCTTACCCGTCTCTCTCTTCTCTCTAAAGATCTAAACCCTAGCCGCCCAGAACCACCCTCCTCCGCCGATCAAAAATCGCCTCCGGCGGCGGAGCTTCTCCAATCGACCCAAAATTCGCACCAGATGATCCTCATCCTCCCCTCAATCACCTCCCACTACTGGTTTCCCCAAATAAACACCAAAATTTCTTCAATTTTAGATCTAAGAAAACAGAAATCTTAGCTCTCCTATACTGACCGATTTAAAGACAACCAACGGCTCGGACCTTCATGAGTCAATTGCTCTTGACAAGCGCAATTGATTCATGAGGGTTTGACTCATTTTCAAACCCCGCCGGAATCCATCAAACCACTCCTACGGTTATCCCCTTTCCTTTTCTATCTTTTCCTTGTTCTTTTTTTCTTTAAAATCATGAATATGTCGTTGTTTGATCCCTATTTTTATAATATTGTTTCATACATATGTATCACTGTTTCTTTTTATGTTTTCTGGTATTTGGTTTAACTTCTAAGAATTAATTTATCAAATTAGTAGAATCATATATGTGTCATCCATGTTTTATTTTTACCCGTCTTTTCCTGTGTTTCTCTGCATGATTTTGCCTAATTGTCTTCTGGTTTTCTCCCTAATTGGCTTAGCCAAAATTCTGTCACCATGTTGTTTTAGTTAGTCAATTTTTGGCCTATTTTTCCATGTTTAATCTAAATAGTTGATTCATTTAATTCATATCTAGTTTTTTCTTAGATTGTTTTTCCTTCAATGATTTTCCTTAAGTATGATTGTCCACTTTCGATTAATTGCTTCCTTATCTACTGGATTGTGTTAGTCATTAGGGTATATTGATTAGGTAGTTACTAAATAGGTAACTTATTGGCTAATAGTTAACCTAGCCTAATTCCTAAAAATGGTTCACCTAAGATCAAATGGATTAAAAATCGGTTTAAGTTTGAAATTAATCAATCAACTAAGAAGATTAACTGTAATTAATAGATAAGCCTAATTACACCTAATGAAATCGTTTAAACCAATTAATCTAATTAACTACTGATTTTAATTCAAATGTTAGTCAACTTGAGTAAATTAATTAGGCAATGAGGAATTAGTCATACTTAACTAGTAGACCTAATTTAAAAAAAAAATCAAAAGGTAAACTAATCTAACAACTTAGTTGACCTAAATCCTAGATAACTAGTTAATATCAATTATTCAGTTAACTAAGTCCTAAAATCTGTCCAAGATAATTAGTTTAGGATTAATTGACTAAAACAAGTCATTTGACCTAGGCTTAATAATTAGTTAAGTCCCTGATTTTAGTAATTAGTTAGACTGAATCAGTTAACCTGATTTAACTAAATTAACTTAATCGTTTAACCTTTAACAAGTTAATTCAACCCTGGTTAAGAACAACTATTAGTTAAATAAGGAACATAACTAGGGTTAAATAATAACCCAAGTGAGTAACCCTGATTACCTAATGGTAAATTCAGGGACTCCAAGGGGTACAATAGGTAATGCAGACTTAGAAAATCAAAATTTTAAGGGTAAAATGGTCTTTTAATAGGTAAGAATATTCTAGAATAGGGGCAGTTGTCCCAAAGACAAGGTTGACAGCTGCCTTATGTACTATTTTCAGCCTTTTGGATTGGGAATATTCTAAAAGGGATCCGATTCCAAATATCCTATAAATAGGCCCCCCCCCCCCCTTTAGTCTAAGGAGAACTTTTTGACACTCCGAAAAAAGAAAACACTCTCTTCTAGCTGCTGAAACATTCTGAAAAAAAAATACAGAAATACCTTCCATTCGAAAACCAAAAGTTTCAAAAAAAAAGTATTATTAAAAGGGAAAATCTGATTTCTTTTTTGAAAACAAGCTCACAAATAGATGGCCTAGTTCAGCTTCTATCTTCTCTCTTTGGATTCTGATTTCTGGAAGTTTTTCTTCAAGCATTCATACTCGAGATTTCTTGGTTAATTATTGTTGGGCTGCTTGGTCTTTTCCTTGGTTTTCTCTTTTGCTGCTACTACATCCTCTTTCTTCTTGCTGATTGTGGTTTATACTTGACCTTTATTTGGTCAAGTTATTTGCTATTTTTCTCTCTAAAAGTATGTAACAATGAACTTTAGATAGAGTTATTGAATCCAGAACTTGTATTAAAATTGTTAGTTCATGTTGTGTTTTCTTTAAGATTGTATGAATCTGAATCTTCTTCCCCTCCATTCTTGATATAAAACTGAAGTAAGGTTACTATTATTTGAGTGTATGTATGCAACTCCTGGAATCAGCTTGGTTATTTGCTAAGTTTCTATTAATGCATTTAGTATTTGGTAGTTAGATGTTAATTTCATATGTGTTTAGCATGTTAGAGTAATTCTCACTAGGGTAGATGAGTTTGATTCTTTAATAATCAAACTCACCCCATGATGAGTGCACAAATGTTGGTATGTTGGTTGAAGTTTACCCTTTAAAAGGGGTATAAAGTATGAAGTTGAGAAGGGCATTAGAATGAGAATATGAACCCTTGGATGGTCAGATTCATCCTCTAAAAATTTCTAGATAAGAAAAGTTCATATAGAGTTTAGAATTATGTTAGTATACACTCCCTAATTGACTCTTTCCTTTTTCAATTAAGGGTATACACTCCCTAATTGATGCCTTTTTTTTCAATTAAGGGTATACACTCCCTAATTGATGTCTTGCTTTTCCAATTAAGGGTATACAGTCCCTAATTGATGATTTTCTTTCCAATTAAGGGTATACACTCCCTAATTGATTTTCTTTTGCCGACATGGGTGCATACGCACCTTTGTCGATTCCAATTAAGGGTATACACTCCTTAATTGATGTTTTACTTTTCCAATTAAGGGTATACACTCCCTAATTGATCTCTTGCTTTTCCAATTAAGGGTATGCACTCCCTAATTGATGTTTTACTTTTCCAATTAATGGTATACACTCCCTAATTTATGTCTTGCTTTTCCATTTATGGGTATACACTCCCTAATTGATGCTTTGCTTTTCCAATTAAAGGTAACTCCCTAATTGATGTCTTTCTTTTCTAATTAAGGGTATACACTCCCTAATTGATGCTTTTCTAACGACGCGGCCGGTCGTTGTGAGAATTTAGCCTCATTTCCCCCGTTTTAGCTTCATTTATGTGTGTCGGGTCGGTTGGTTCGGGTTCAGAGTGGTCATGATGAGAATTGAGGTGTTTGGTCCCTCAAGGTAGCCTAATAGTCGAGAAAGTCAACTGAGATTTGACTTATTGGTGAACTACCTGGGAATGCGAATATTATGGCTCGGATAGCTTTGTTAGGTGATTTGGAACTTAGGAGTGTGTTCAGAATATTTTTGTGATGTCCGGTGTAGAATTAGGCTTGAATTGGCGAAAGCTAGTTTTTGGTGATTTCCGGTCGGCAGTGGAAAATAGGCTATCAAGGTTGGAATGGAATTTCGAAAGTGGAAAAGGTTCTCAATGTCATTTTGGACGTGTCTAAAAAATTTCAGGTCAATCGGAGGTGTTTTGGTTGGTTTCAGCGTAGTTGGAGAAATCTGGAAGTTTCAAAGTTCATAGGCTTAAATTTGATGTGATTTTGGTATTGTTACGTTGTTTTTGGTGTTTCGAAGGCTCGAATAAGTTTTAATGATGTTATGGGATATGTTGGTATGTTTGGTTGAGGACCCGAGGGCTTCCAGTGTGTTTCATATGGTTAACGGACCAACTCTTGGCTTGAAAACTAGCTAGATTTTTGCTGGTGTGAGTTTCTGGTTTCATTCTACGCGATCGCGAGAGGGAGTATGTGATCACGTAGACCTAGATGTGGATGGAAGGATTTTTGTTATACGCGATCGCGTGGTGGAGGTCGCAATCGCGTGAGTATTAGGTGGTTGGCCAGTGCGATCGCGTGGTGTTGTTTGCATTCGCGTAGAGTTAAAGGGGTGCATGAGTGGGTTGAGCTGTTGTTCTTCGCGGTCGCGTAGAGTGGTTTACGATCGCGTGGGTTCATGTATTAATGGATCGCGATCGCGTGTGGATGTCTACGATCGCGTAGGTTAATTTGATGTGGCAGCAGAATTGTTCTTCGCGATCGCGTGGGAGCTTCCGCGATCGCAGTGAAGAAAAAGCCTGGGCAGTGAGCTTTAAGTTCTATTTCGGGGGTTCTTGGCCATAAATTGTTTTTCCAGTTGAGAGCTCGGAAGAAGGACATCTTGGACGAGCTTTTCAGTAGGGTTATTGTGGTAAGTATTCTTCAACCATCTTTGGTTCAATTTCATGAATTTGTCTTGATTTTCACCATGCAATTAGAGGAATTAAACCCAAAATTGGGGAAGAAGGGTGCATGGGAATGGAATTTTTCTTTTGAGGATTTGAGTGGGAAATTGTGGTCCGATTTTAGTGTTCTTGGTATGTACGGTCTCGTGAGAGGATAAGGGTTCTTGTGATGTAAATTTTATCGTATTTTGAGATGTGGGCCCGGGGCTCGGGTTTGGCCGAATTTCGAGATTCTTGTATAATTTGATAATTTCGATTGGTTTGAGTTCCTTGGGTATATATTAATGATGTTAAACTGGTTTTGGCTAGCTTCGAAGAAATAGGGAGCCAATTTAAAGGGCAAGATCATTACGGACTAGTATTGTGGCCGGTAGAGGTAAGTAATGGTTATAAATTTTGTCCTGAGGGTATGGAACCCCGAACTACATATTTTCTCACTGATTTTAGAAAGGCGCACATGTCAGATAACGAGTATGTGGAGCGTACTAATTCTGGATTGGACTAGGTCCTCTCCGCGACAACTAATGAGTTGCATATTTACCCAAAACCTTATGTTAAATTATGTTCTAAAGATTTGTGAAATATTTGGGCTATAAGCCGTGTTTGGGGCCTCGTGTCGATCTGTTTAGACCCCTTGGGGGATTTTTACTGTTGTTTTCCTCACTATTTTTTGATGATTTCACTCAGCACCATTGTGCATACTGTTTTTCGAAACTCAACATGATTTACACCACTTTGAGATTTAAATTGATGTTTTGGGTCGAGTACCCTATTTTACTAATTCGCCCGAGGGGCCTTTCGAGTGGTTCTGCTGAGTATGGTCGAGGGACAAGAGTGATGGTGAGGTGATGAGTGTGGTCGAGGGCCAATAGTGATGGTGAGGTGTTGAGTGATATTAGCATTTGGGCTGAAGGAGCCCCTCCGGAGTTTGTACACACCCCCAGTGAGCGCACCGAGTGCCGAGTAACGAGTGATGGGAGGCCGAGTGATGAGTGATTAGGAGGCATGAGTGATAGTAAGGTGCTGAGTGATTGTGAGGCATGCCCAAGGGGCTGATTTGATGCATGTTTTTGCCCGAGGGGCTACTTATGATTTTACTACTTTCATTTGCAACTAAATCTTTCGGTTTGATGTTGTTAAACATATGCATTCATTAAAGGATTTTTCTAAAGATGATTTTAAGGCATGATGATTTCACATATCTATGTTATACTGTTAGAAAGAAAGGTTGTGCCTCTTGTGATTTGATGATATTGATTTTTATGTGTTTCTTGCTGCTCAGACCTGATTTATTTTCATTACTACTGAGTTGGCGTACTCACATTACTCCCTGCACCTTGTGTGCAGATTCAGGTGTTAGGGCAGGGTGATCTGCCTATCATTTCCAGAGATTCTCGAAGGTTTGCGAGGTAGCTGTATGCGTCCGCAGTCTTGTTCCCTCTCCTATTTAATATCATAGAATTTTTTTTCGTTGAGTTGTATATTTATGTAGATTCTCATGACCAATGACTCCGGGTTCACGGGGGTTGTATATATTATTCAGTATAGTTTTGACTATTTTTATAAATGTTTAAAGGAACTTTTATGGGTAATCAATATAGTAAAAATGTAAAAAGGAATCTTATTATGATTTGAGTTGGGTTTTGGCTAGCCTAGTTCCATGATAGGCGCCATCACGACTGGCCTGGATTTGGGGTCGTGACAGATTGGTATCAGAGCGCTAGGTTACGTAGGACTCACCGGTTATGCGCAAGTTTAGTAGAGTCTTGCGGATCGGTACGGAGATGTCTGTACTTATCTTCGAGAGGCTGCGGAACCCTTAGGAAAACGTCACATTTTTAAAAATTCTTGTCTTGCGAATCCATTGTATTCAGCCAAGAGCGTAACTCTTGAATTCCTTCCATGTATTCGTACGCGCATGAGAGCGCTTGGTATCAGTTGTGCATCGACGGCTTGTGGCTTCCATAGATGAGATGTGACTTTGGCATATTGGTAATGGGCCAGTCTGGAGGACTTGAGGCCGGATTCATTATGTGGTTTGATTGCTGAGATTTTCATTGTGTGGGCACATGTAATATGGGACTTGTATGTCCGTTCGTGTTCTTATTTATGAGAATTGGTGACTAGATGCCTATGTGGTGGGTGTGAATTGATGGTTAGATGTGTTCAGACTGTGAAATGTGTCGAAAGGGCCGGCTGGAAATGTGGTAAGATTTATTGAGTGTTTGATTTCTGCCTTGATTTGGTATATGTCCTTGAGTTGTGAGTATGTTGGAAGACCTCTCATGTTGTGTAATTGAGCGGTGAAGCGGATTTCTCTATTGGGTTATGAGTCCTGGTGATGTGTTTTGAGTCGATCGATTGCCCCAGTAATGTTCATGTATCTAATTGACGGTGTTCTGGCCATGTTAGCACTCTTTGTTATTGTGTTCATTGATGGCGTCCTGGCATATTCGCGTGGCTAGGAGCAGCATACTCAGTATCTGAGGATGGCATTATAAGGATTCAGAGAGAAAAGGCTCTATGCGAATTCTCCAAGAGTGAATTTTGGCTCAGTTCAGTAGCATTCTTGGGACACGTGGTGTCCAGTGAGGGTATTCATGTGGTCAGTCATGTGTGGGTAGAGCTTCCAGAAGCTCGAGATTTATGCGACCGCCACTCCAGTGATAGTTCTGCCATCAGCTTCATGTTTTTACCACATAATGTGGTGCCTCGAGGGTAGGCGTCGGTTGTGTTTAGATGCAGGAAGGTGTAGTGATTGCGTGATAGTTTTGGTCTTCAAAAGTGTATGGAGAGATAGCAATTGAGGCTAAGCGAGCAGGGGTATCTCCTGCGGGTTGTCCTAGGGTGTGTGGTCCCTATGTAGTTCTGCAATAAGTTCTTTTTAACCAGTAAAAGATATATGTTGTAATTGGAGTTTAGGTCGCTCGTGGAAGTTGGTGTGACCATCACAATGATGGATGCGAGCTTGGAAATTGGTTTGAGTGTTAGATAGTTTGGGTCATATAAGCTTATGAAGGATTTAGTTGAACCCCACCACAGCATGGTAGCAGTGATAATGTGTGGGCATAGTCTTGTTTGTCTTGATCCCTGGCTTTGAGCCATGTGGGGGAGTTCGTTATTGATAGGATGATTACATGATTATGTGTGGTATTGGTTTCAGTTCGAGGTATATTGGTAAATCAGTTATGACCTACAGGTATGGGGTCTGGGAATATCATGAGTAAGGGAAATTTCTTCGATGTAGATTGTAATGTACTCTGTTAGGTATTTGGGTTCTATTGAATGATTTAGTGGAAATTGTAAAAGGTGTAGTGTGCGCAGTGTATGAATTTGCATGTGGTTTCAAGTGAGTGGATTACGTTCCTAGTATGTTAGTGTGAAAATGGGTCAGGTCGATTCTGTCTAATTGGTCAGTGTGATTGAGATTTACGTTAGAGGATGTCTAGACTTGTGGTGTTCTACATATCAGTATCAGGAAGGTGAAGGTAATGGCTTTAGATTCGCAGAAGTCTCTTCAGGGTAAGTTTCTCTAATATGGTGCATTTGGGGATAATTGAGGGAGTATTCAGTCGCTTATGGGCCTTAGACGATATAGTTTTATGCTTGGGTCGCGTGTGCTGAGTCTGGGTTGCAAATTTGTGGTATTACGGCAGGAATAAGTATCAATTTAAAGGTAAGTCGGAAGGAACTTGGGTAAATAGGGCAACTTGGTCGTAGGTCGGATCAGCATGGTAAGGGATACGGTTAGTTCTTTGGGGTGTTCATAACATGACGAGTTTTTCGAGTGTTTCTTAGCAATGCTCTTGGATTTTTGTGATCTGCGTAGTTTGGTTGAGATAGAAGAGTTCAGTCCTCATGGTTTGGTGTTGTGCAAATGGGATTTCGGATAGTTCCTGGTGGTTTCTACCGCGGTTAAGGATGTATATTTTCTTATGGCGTGTAGTGAATTTGTTTCTAAAGGGGATCCAATGGAAGTTCTTGTCTAGTTGGGTACGTAGTTGCTTGTGGCTCAGAAGGGACCATGGAGTTCCCGTATTTTTCCTAGGATTGTCATGGCGTGTGCGGTATGTTGGGTAGAGTTGAGATTTTCATATGTGAGGTCACGGTTCGGCTCTGGAAGGAAGGTCATAAATTCTTAAGCATCGTGGGCAGTTTCAGATGACTAGGTGGATGCTATCACTAATTGGTACGACGTGGTGAGGGTATATATATATTTCGGAAAGAGCAATGTGTTTGAGTTAAGGGTACTTCATTGGTATCGCGACGCCCTATTGTTGGATCGATTGTTGATATTCAAGGTTGCTTGGTGAACGGAAGAATTATAGGGGTATTCCCCGTGGAATAAGTGAGTATTTGGGATATGTTATGTATTCGAGCGGTGGAGTTGTGATCAGATATGGTATTTCGTACGTTTCATGGACATTGAGACTGAGAGTTCTCATAAACAGGATATTTTGTAGAAGCGAACTGTGAAGATGCGAGCTGGGCTAGTCGGATGTCAATATGTACCATGATTCTGTCATTATGAACTCTTCGGTAAGTTGTCTATCTGTTATGGGTGATCAGATTTAATTTAAGGTCACTGGTAAGCTAATATGGATGCGTGTTCTGCACCGGGTTGGAATTGTTGGCTCCGAGTTTCTATTATTGAGAAAGGTACCATTCGATTGTGATTGAGTTTATTCATGTTCTGGAGTGATCTATGAGTAACCCTTCGGTGTTGCGAAGAGTGGTTATTATTGGTTATATGCACATATGGTGCAGTTCTAATTGGGTTTTATAGCTAGATTTGAGTAAGGTAAGTAATTGGATGTTGCAGGATTGAGGCTTGTTGGTTATATACCTACTGTTTCGGGTGGCATGGTATCGTCCGGTGTTCCCCTGTGGTTATGGCAATGCACTTTGAGTATTGATGTCGAATTTCGAATAGTTATTGTTTTTTGGGCAAGGTGTCTTGAAGTATTTCAATAGGACCAGCGTTAGATGAGATCGCGCAGTGTAGCGGAGTTATGTAGGGGTAGTACCTTTGGTATTAGAAATATGTGTTTTTGATTTTCGTAGTGTGTGCCAGGTGGTTAATATGATATGGTGATGGTAATTTTTAATGGCAGGATGGTCCTCTCGTGTGGATCTTTTATATAATTTGATTTCATTGGGAGTTGCTGATAAGTGCACGAGTTGCATAGGTTTTGGCTTAGAATTGTATCGAGGTATCATGTCTTCAGGGTGGTTGTGATGGATGAGAGGAGGTCATTGGACCTAGAATGAATATTTTTGGAATTTTCTACAGCATAGTTGGGAGGACATTTATCGGGGGTCGGCTTAGAAATCTTCTATAATTCCTGTTTGGGAAATGGGAGTTTCATGTCTGGTTGATCGGACGAATGGTTGTTAGTTCTATGTGCTTCTTTCATCATCGGCAGTGTATGGAAGTGTTAGAGCGAGGCATTTCTTGATAAGAGGTGGTGTACCGATATTGGGTTGTTCTGAGTAGTTATTGAGGTTAAGAGTTATTGCTATGAGAGTTGGGTCACACGGTGTATTATGTGATTTCATCTGGGGTACGTATATGGATATATTCAGCATGTTCAGATGTGTTCAGTTTACAGTTATGGAAATTTTGATCTTATATATCATTTCAGAAGTGGGAGTTTGGTTCCAAAGTTTATGGGCCAGGAAATGGGATTTTGAAATTTCAACGGTATTGTGCTATGGGACCTATATGGGATAGGGTGACGTGGGATCACCCCTGGGTATGTTCATGGTAAGCTACGTAACAGTTTGATGGCGTTAGAGAACAACTCTTGGTACGTTCGGGGATGAACGCATGTTTAAGTGGGGGAGGATGTAACGACCCGGCAAGTCATTCCGAGAATTTAGCCTCGTTTCCCCCGTTTCAGCTTCATTTATGTATGTTGGGTCGGTTGGTTTGGGTTCAGAGTGGTCATGATAAGAATTGAGGCGTTTGGTCCCTCTAGGTAGCCTAATAGTTGAGAAAGTCAACTGAGATTTGACTTATTGGTGAACGATCTCGGAATGCGGATTTTATGGCTCGGATAGCTTCGTTAGGTGATATGGGACTTAGGAGTGTGTTCAGAATATTTTTGTGATATCCGGTGTAGAATTAGGCTTGAATTGGCGAGAGTTAGTTTTTGGTGATTTCCGGCCGGCAATGGAAAATAGGCTATCGAGGTCGGAATGGAATTCCAAAAGTTGGAACAGGTTTGCAATGTCATTTTGGATGTGTCTGCAAAATTAATCGGACGTGTTTTTGTTGGTTTCGGCGTAGTTGGCGAAATCTGGAAGTTTCAAAGTTCATAGGCTTAAATTTGATGAGATTTGTGTGTTGTTGCGTTGTTTTTGGTGTTTCGAAGGCTCGACTAAGTTTGAATGATGTTATGGGATATGTTAGTATGTTTGATTGAGGTCCCGAGGCCCTTGGGTGTGTTTCGTATGTTTAACGGACCAACTTTTGGCTTGAAAACTGGCCAGATTTTTGTTGGTGTGAGTTTCTAGTTTCCTTCTACGCGATCGCGGGAGAGAGTTTGCGATCGCGTAGACCTAGATGTGGATGGAAGGATTTTTTTTATACGTGAGCGCATGGTGAAGGTCGCGATCGCGTGAGTATGAGGTGGTTGGTCAGTGCAATCGCGTGGTGTTATTTGCGTTCGCGTAGAGTTAAAGGGGCGCATGAGTGGGCTGATCCGTTGTGCTTCGCGATCACGTAGTGTGGTTTGCGATCGCGTGGGTTTATGTCTTGATGGATCGCGATCGCGTGTGGATGTCTGCGATCGCGTAGGGTAATTTGATGGGGCAGCAGAATTGTTCTTTGCGATCGCGTCGGGTTTTTTACTGCTGTTTTCCTCACTATTTGTTGATGATTTCACTCAACATCATTGTGCATACTGTTTTTCGAAACTCAGCATGATTTACACCACTTTGAGATTTAAACTGATGTTTTGGGTCGAGTACCCTGTTTTACTAATTCGCCCGAGGGGCCTTTCGAGTGGTTCTGCTGAGTGTGGCCGAGGGTCAAGAGTGATGGTGAGGTGATGAGTGTGGCCGAGGGCCAAGAGTGATGGTGAGGTGCTGAGTGATATTAGCGCTTAGGCTGAAGGAGCCCCTCCGGAGTATGTACACACTCCAAGTGAGCGCACCGAGTGCCGAGTAACGACTGATGGGAAGCCGAGTGACTAGTGATTAAAAGGCATGAGTGATTGTGAGGTGCTGAGTGACTGTGAGGCATGCCCAAGGGGCTGATTTGATACATCTTTTTGCCCGAAGGGCTGCTTATGATTTTACTACTCTCATTTGCACACTAAATCTTTCGGTTTGAATTTGTTAAAGATATGCATTCATTAAAGGATTTTTCTTAAGATGATTTTAAGGCATGATGATTTCACATATCTATGTTATACTGTTGGAAAGAAAGGTTGTTCCTCTTGTGATTTGATGACATTGATTTTTATATGTTTCTTGCTGCTCAGACCTGATTTACTTTCATTACTACTGAGTTGGCGTACTCACATTACTCTCTGCACCTCGTGTGCAGATTCAAGTGTTACTGCAGGGTGAGCTGCCTATCTGTTCCAGAGGTTCTCGGAGGTTTGCGAGGTAGTTGCATGCGTCCGCAGTCCTGTTCCCTAACCTGTTTAATATTATAGAACTTATTTTCGTTGAGTTGTATATTTATGTAGATGCTCATGACCAGTGACTCCGAGTTCACGGGGGTTGTATATATTATTCAGTATAGTTTTGACTATTTTTATAAATGTTTAAAGGAACTTTTATAGGTAATCAGTATAGTAAAAATGTAAAAAAGAAGCTTATTATGATTCGAGTTGGGTTTTGGCTGGCCTAGTTCCATGATAGGCACCATCACGACTGGCCTGGATTTGGGGTCGTGACAGCTTTTCTTTTCCAATTAAGGGTATACACTCCCTAATTGATGCTTTTATTTTCGATTAAGGGTATACACTCCCTAATTGATTTGCTTTTCCCGACATGGGTGCACACGCTCCCTAGTCGATGCCAATTAAGGGTATACACTCCCTAATTGATTTGCTTTTCCCGACATGGGTGCACACGCTCCCTAGTCGATGCCAATTAAGGGTATACACTCCCTAATTGATGGTTTACTTTTACAATTAAGGGTATACACTTCCTAATTGATGTTTTAATTTTCTAATTAAGGGTATACATTCCATAGTTGATGTTTTTCTTTTCCAGTTAAGTGTATACATTCCCTAACTGATGTTTTTCTTTTCCAATTAAGGGTATACACTCCCTAATTGATTTTTTTCTTTTCCAATTATGGGTATACATTCCCTAATTGATGTTTTGATTCTCTAGTTAAGGGTATACACTCCCTAACTGATGTTTTGCTTTTCCAATTAAGGGTATACATTCCCTAATTGATGTTTTTCTTTTCCAATTCAGGGAATCCATTCCATAGTTGATGTTTTTCTTTTCTAGTTAAGGGTATATTCCCTAACTGATGTTTTGCTTTTCCAATTAAGGGTATACATTCCCTAATTGATGTTTTTCTTTTCCAATTCAGGGTATACATTCCATAGTTGATGTTTTTCTTTTCTAGTTAAGGGTATATTCCCTAACTGATGTTTTGCTTTTCCAATTAAGAGTATACATTCCCTAATTGATGTTTTTCTTTTCCAGTTAAGTGTATACATTCCCTAACTGATGTTTTGCTTTTCCAATTAAGAGTATACATTCCCTAATTGATATTTTTCTTTTCCAATTAGGGGTATACATTCCCTATTTGATGTTTTTCTTTTCCAATTAAGGGTATACATTCCCTAATTGATGTTTTGCTTCTCCAGTTATGGGTATACATTCCCTAACTAATGTTCTGCTTTTCCAATTAAGGGTATACATTCCCTAATTGATGTTTTTCTTTTCCAATTAAGGGTATACACTCTCTAATTGATGTTTTTCTTTTCCAATAAAGGGGCTACACTCCCTAATTGATGCTTTTCTTTGCCAATTCAGGGTATACACTCCCTAATTGATGCTTTTCTTTTCCAATGAAGGGTATACACTCCCTAATTGATGCTTTTCTTTTCCAATTAAGGCTATGCATTCCCTAGCTGATGTTTTGCTTTTCCAGTTAAGGGTATACATTTCCTAAATGATTTAGGGTATACAATCCCTACTTGATTTTATTTTGCAACATAGGGTCTCCAACCCCTAGTTGATTTTGCTTTGAGATTTAGGGTATCCACTCCTTGTCTGCAATAACTGCGGATGCACTGTTCCCGGCTTTTCACCGATTTCGATAACAAAATAATGTATAATTTCCTTACCATAAGTCACGAAATTTTCCTAGTGAAAACTAGGGCAGAAAATTTCATTCGTTTGTTTTGATTTTCGTGTAGATTACAAGTTTAGGACATTGGAACTCGAGACGACCAAAAGAAGAAGTTTCAATCCAAAAAATAATAAAACAAAAGAAGAAAGAGAATATTGAATCCAAAAGCGCAGAAACGGGGAAGATATGGACTATTCAGAGCAGATTGAAGTCATCCGTCCAGTATATCCTGTCTTGATCCGAAAAGATGAATAAGAGTGAACCAGCACATACAGCTGACAAGCATCAAGATTCAGATTAGAGTCTGCGTGAAGAAACAACCCAGACTCAAGATCAAGCTGGAGAAGACTTATAGATATGAATTTTGTAACTCATACCTGATAGGCTAGTTTGTCTTTTTCATTTTTGACTTTGGTGTAATAAGGAGATCAGCAGGAGTAACAGCAGCAACCACAGTGGAATCATAGTTACCCGGTAGCCCTAGCTACCAAAAACTTCCAGAACTACACTGACCTGATTTCTTTATAACCAAGGATATGCACGCAACTTTTGAAGCAGAGTTCGGTCAAACTTTTCCAAAAACGCTTCACATTGAGTATTTGAACAGGTAAAAGTTGTTCATAACTGCTCACTTTGTCTTTGCCCAAAAACTCTTTGTGTTTTCGAGCAAAGAGGGGCAGCTACGCGCACGTCATTTTTACCTACCATATAATCCTACAAGAATCTCAGTAAATTAATTCATTTCATGAATTTTTGTTGAATTTTAGAGTTATTTATGAATTTATTTTACATTATGTAGACATAAATCATCCTTTAAATAATTTAAAATGGCATGA
The DNA here is from genome assembly GCA_005239505.1 of Nicotiana paniculata. Classification (NCBI taxonomy): domain Eukaryota; kingdom Viridiplantae; phylum Streptophyta; class Magnoliopsida; order Solanales; family Solanaceae; genus Nicotiana; species Nicotiana paniculata. The sequence continues at coordinate 12,404 of MDKI01260092.1, read as the reverse complement.
TTAAGTACATAACCTTAGTTATTATTTAAATAAATATAATTGTTTGATATAAAGTAGGTTAGTGATAATTCCTTGATTTAATTTTTTCATTAAACCAAATATTGTGAAATTTGTCTTTGAATGACTAGAAGTAAGAAAAATAATATGACTCTTAATTAATTAATTAATTAAATGAGGATTAGGTTTAGAACCAATTATTAGGTTTAGTTTTAATTTTATGTTAATTTAATTAATGTTGGTATTTGTTCAAAAATGTATTAAAATGGACCTGAGCTAGAATTGCCCAGGCCCAAGCTGCTTCAAACCAAATCTAGTGACACAGGCCCAGACTAAGACCACCCGGTCCAAGCCCCAGCCCCAAAACGACCTTGTTTAGGTAGGCAAATGAATCCCAACCGTTGATCTCCCCAGATCCAACGGCTGGGAACTAATCCCTTATTTATTATATAAATGTCCTAAACTACTCCCACCACCCTCATTTGCAAGTCTAACACCCCCCCTCTTTCTTTACCCGTATTTATCTTCTCTCTAAAGACCCAAACCCTAGCCGCCCAGAACCACCCTCCTCCGCCGACCATAAATCGCCTCCGGCGGCGGAGCTTGTCCAATCGACCCCAAATTCGCACCAGATGATCCTCATCCTTCCCTCAATCACCTCATACTACTGGTTTCCCCAAATAAACACCCGAATCTCTTTGATTTTAGATATAAGAAAACAGAAACCATAGCTCTCATATGCAAGCCGATTTAAAGACAACCAACGGCTCAGACCTTCATGAGTCAATTACTCTTGACAAGAGCAATTGATTCCTGAGGGTTTGACTTTTTTTCAAACCCCGCCGGAATCCGTCAAACCACTCCTACGGGTATCCCTTTCCTTTTCTATCTGTTCCTTGTTCTTTTTTCTTTAAAATCATGAATATCTCGTTGTTTGATCCCTATTTTTTATAATACTGTTTCGTCCATATGTATCACTGTTTCTTTTTTATGTTTTCTGTTATTTGGTTTAACTTCTAAGAATTAATTTGTCAAATTAGTAGAATCATATATGTGTCATCCATGTTTTATTTTTATTCGTGTTTTCTTGTGTTTCTCTGCATGATTTTGCCTAACTGTCTTCTGGTTTTCTCCCTAATTGGCTTAAACAAAATTCTGTCACCATGTTGTTTTAGTTAGTCAATTTTCGGCCTATTTGTCCATGTTAAATCGAAATAGTTGATTCATATAATTTATATCTAGATTTTTCTTAGATTGTTTTTCCTTCAATGATTTTCCTTAAGTATGATTGTCCACTGCTTCCTTGTCTACTCGATTTTGTTAGTCATTAGGGTAGACGATTATTTGATTAGGTAGTTACTAAATAGGTAACTTATTGGCTAATAGTTAACCTAGCCTAATTCCTAAAAATGGTTCACCTAAGATCAAATGGATTAAAAATCGGTTTAAGTTTGAAATTAATCAATCAATTAAGAATATTAATTGTAATTAATAGATAAGCCTAATTACACCTAGTGAAATCGTTTAAACAAATTAATCCAATTAACTACTGATTTTAATTCAAATGTTAGTCAACTTGAGTAAATTAATTAGGCAATGAGGAATTAGTCACACTTAACTAGTAGACCTAATTTTAAAAAAAAATCAAAAGGTAAAATAATCTAAAAACTTAGTTGATCTAAGTCCTAGATAACTAGTTAAGATCGATTATTCAATTAACTAAGTCATAAAATGTGTCCAAGATAATTAGTTTAGGATTAATTGACTAAAACAAATCATTTGACCTAGGCTTAATAATTAGTTAAGTCCCTGATTTTAGTAATTAGTTAGACTGAATCAGTTTACCTGGGTTAACTAAATTGACTTAATCGTTCAACCTTTAACTAGTTAATTCAACCCTGGTTAAGAACAACTAATAGTTAACTAAGGAACATAACTAGGGTTAAATAATAACCCAAGTGAGTAACCCTGATGACCTAATGATAAATTCAGGGACTCCAAGGGGTACAATAGGTAATGTAGACTTAGGAAATCAGAATTTTAAGGGTAAAAAGGTCTTTTAATAGGTAAGAATATTCTAGAATAGGGGCAGTTGTCCCAAACACAAGGTTGATAGCTGTCCTATGTACTATTTTCTGCCTTTTGGATTGGGAATATTCCAAAAGGGATCCCATTCCCATATATCCTATAAATAGACCCCTTCCCTTTAGTCTAAGGAGAACTTTTTGACACTCTGAAAAAAGAAAACACTCTCTTCTAGCTGCTGAAACATTCTGAAAAAAAAAATAAAGAAATACCTTCCATTTGACAACAAAAAGTTTCTAAAAAAGAGTATTATTAAAAGGGAAAATCTGATTTCTTTTTTGAAAACAAGCTCACAAATAGATGGCCTAGTTCAGCTTCTATATTCTCTCTTTAGATTCTGATTTCTTGAAGTTTTTCTTCAAGTATTCATACTCGAGATTTCTGGGTTAATTATTGCTTGGTTTTCTGTTTTGCTGCTGTTGAATCCTCTTTCTTCTTGCTGATTGTGGTCCATACTTGACCTTTATTTGGTCAATTCTTTTGCTACTTTTCTCTCTAAAGGTATGTAACAATGAACTTTAGATAGAGTTATTGAATCCAGAACTTGTATTAAAATTGTTAGTTCATGTTGTATTTTCTTTAAGATTGTATGAATCTGAATCTTCTTCCCCTTCATTCTTGATATAAAACTGAAGTAAGGTTACTATTATTTGAGTGTATGTATGCAACTCCTTGAATCAACTTGGTTATTTAATAAGTTTTTGTTAATAGATTTAGTATTTGGTAGTTAGATGTTAATTTCATATGTGTTTAGCATGTTAGAGTAATTCGCGCTAGGGTAGATGAGTTTGATTCTTTAATAATCAAACTCACCCCATGATGAGTGCACAAATGTTGGTATGGTGGTTGAAGTTTACCCTTAAAAAGGGGTAGAAAGTATGTAGTTGAGAAGGGCATTAGAATGAGAATCTGAACCCTTGGATGGTAAGATTCATCCTCTAAAAATGCCTAGATAAGCAAAGTTCATATAGAGTTTAGAATTATGTTAGTATACACTCCCTAATTGACTCTTTTCTTTTCCAATTAAGGGTATACACTCCCTAATTGATGCTTTTCTTTTTCAATTAAGGGTATACACTCCCTAATTGATGCCTTTCTTTTCCAATTAATGGTATACACTCCCTAATTGATGTCTTGCTTTTCCAATTAAGGGTATACACTCCTTAATTTATGTTTTTCTTTTCCAATTAAATGTATACACTCCCTAACTGATTTTCTTTTCCCGACATGGGTGCACACGCACCTTAGTTGATGCCAATTAAGGGTATACACCTCCTAATTGATGTTTTACTTTTCCAATTAAGGGTATATACTCCCTAATTGATGTCATGCTTTTCCAATTAAGGGTATACACTCCCTAATTGATATTTTACTTTTTCAATTAAGGATATACACTCCCTAATTGATGTCATGCTTCTCCAATTAAGGGTATACACTCCCTAATTGATGCTTTGCTTTTCCAATTAAGGGTGTAATCTCCCTAATTGATGCCTTTATTTTCCAATTAAGGGTATACACTCCCTAATTGATGTTTTTCTTTTCCTATTAAGGGTATACACTCCCTAATTGACTTGCTTTTCCCGACATGGGTGCACACGCTCCCTAGTCGATGCCAATTAAGATTATACACTCCCTAATTGATATTTTACTTTTCCAATTGAGGGTATACACTCCCAAATTGATGTTTTACTTTTCCAATTAAGGGTATACATTCCCTAGTTGATGTTTTTCTTTTCCAGTTAAGGGTATACATTCCCTAACTGATGTTTTTCTTTTCCAATTAAGGGTATACACTCCCTAATTGATTTTTTTCTTTTCCCATTAAGGATATACATTCCCTAGTTGATGTTTTTCTTTTTTAGTTAAGGGTATACATTCCCTAATTGATGTCTTGCTTCTCTAGTTAAGGGTATACATTTCCTAACTGATGTTTTGCTTTTCCAATTAAGGGTATACATTTCCTAACTGATGTTTTGCTTTTCCAATTAAGGGTATACATTCCCTAATTGATGGTTTTCTTTTCCAATTAAGGGTATACATTCAAGAGTTGATGTTTTTCTTTTTCAGTTAAGGGTATACATTCCCTAACTGATGTTTTGCTTTTCCAATTAAGGGTGTACATTCCCTAATTGATGATTTTCTTTTCCAATTTAGGGTATACATTCCCTAATTGATGTTTTTCCTTTCCAATTAAGGGTATACATTCCCTAATTGATGTATTGATTCTACAATTAAGCGTATACATTCCCTAACTGATGTTTTGGTTTTCCAATTAAGGGTATACACTCCTTAATTGATGTTTTTCTTTTTCCAATTAAGGGTATACACTCCCTAATTGATATTTTTCCTTTCCAATTAAAGGTATACACTCCCTAATTGATGCTTTTCTTTGCCAATTAAGGGTATACACTCCCTTGATGCTTTTCTTTTCCAATTAAGGGTATACACTCCCCAATTGATGCTTTTCTTTTCCAATTAAGGATATACATTCATTAACTAATGTTTTGTTTTTCCAATTAAGGGTATACATTCCCTAATTGATTTCTTTTCCAACATAGGATATACTATCCTTAGTTGATTTTATTTTGCAACATAAGGTCTCCAAACCCTAATTGATTTTTCTTTGAGATTTAGAGTATCTACTCCCTATCTACAATAACTCTGGATGCACTGCTCCTGGCTTTTCATCGATTTCAATAACAAAATAATGTATAATTTCCTTACCATAACTCACGAAATTTTCCTAGTGAAAACTAGGGAAGAAAATTTTGTTCATTTGTTTTGATTTTCATGCAGATTACAAGTTTAGGACATTGGAACTCGAGACGACCAAAAGAACAAGTTTAAATCCAAAAAAATAATAAAACAAAAGAAGAAAGAGAAGATTGAATCCAAAAGCGCAGAAACGGGGAAGATATGGACTATTCAGAGCAGATTGAAGTCATCCGCCCAGTATATCTTGTCTTGATCCGAAAAGATGAATAAGAGTGAACCAGCACATACAGCTGACAAGCATCAAGATTCAGATTAGAGTCTGCGTGAAGAAACAGCCAAGACTCAAAATCAAGCTGCAGAAGACTTTTAGATATGAATTTTGTAACTCATAGCTGATAGGATAGTTTAGCCTTTTTTTTTTGACTTTGGTGTAATAAGGAGATCAGCAGCAGTAACAGTAGCAACAACTGTGGAATCATAGTTACCCGGTAGCCCCAACTACCAAAAACTTCCAGAACTACACTGACCTGATTCTTTTATAGTCAAGGATATTTAGGCAACCTTTGAAGCAGGGTTCGGTCAAATTTTTCCAAAAACGCTTCACATGGAGTATTTGAACAGGTAAAAGTTGTTCATAACTGCTTACTTTATCTTTGCCCAAAAACTCTTTGTGTTTTCGAGCAAAGAGGGGAAACTGTGAGCACGTGATTTTTACCTACCATATAATCCTACAAAAATCTCAATAAATTAATTAATTTTATGAATTTTTGTTGAATTTTAGTACTATTTATGAATTTATTTTACATTATGTAGCCATAATTCATCCATTAAATAATTTAAAATGGCATGATTAAGCATATAACTTTAGTTATTATTCAAATAAATATAATTGTTTTATATAAAGTAGGTTAATGATAATTCCTTGATTTAATTATTTCTTTAAAACAAATATTGTGAAATTTGTCTTTGAATGACTAGGAATAATTAAAATAATCTGACTCTTAATTAATTAATTAATTAATTAAACGAGGATTAGGTTTAGAACCAATTATTAGGTTTAGTTTTAATTTTATGTTAATTTAATTAATTTTGGTATTTGTTCAAAAAAGTATTAAAATGGACTTGGGCTAGAATTGCCCAGGCCCAAGCTGCCCCAAACCAATTTCCAGTGACCCAGGCCCAAAATAAGGCCATCCGGTCCAAGCCCCAGCCCACGACCTCGTTTAGTTAGGCAAATGAATCCCAACCGTTGATCTCCCTAGATCCAACGGCTGGGAACTAATCCCTTATTTATTATATTAATGTCCTAATTTACTCCCACCCCCTCACTTTCAAGTCTAACACCCCCACCCCCTCTTTCTTTACCCGTCTCTCTCTCTTCTCTCTAATGACCCAAACCCTAGCCGCCCAGAACCACCCTCCTCCGCCGACCGAAAATCGCCTCCGGCGGCGGAGCTTCTCCAATCGACCCCAAATTTGCACCAGATGATCCTCATCCTCCCATCAATCACCTCCTACTACTGGTTTCCCCAAATAAACACCCAAATCTCTTCGATTTTAGATCTAAGAAAACAGAAAACTTAGCTCTCCTATGCCAGCCGATTTAAAGACAACAAACGACTCGGACCTTCATGAGTCAATTGCTCTTGACAAGAGCAATTGATTCATGAGGGTTTGACTCGTTTTCAAACCCTGTCGGAATCCGTCAAACCACTCCTACTTGTATCCCCTTTCCTTTTCTATATGCTCCTTGTTCTTTTTTCTTTAAAATCATGAATATCTCGTTGTTTGATCCCTATTTTTTATAATACTGTTTCATCCATATGTATCACTATTTCTTTTTTATGTTTTCTGTTATTTGGTTTAACTTCTAAGAATTAATTTGTCAAATTAGTAGAACCATATATGTGTCATCCATGTTTTATTTTTATCCGTGTTTTCCTGTGTTTCTCTGCATGATTTTGCCTAACTGTTTTATGGTTTTCTCCCTAATTGTCTTAGCCAAAATTCTGGCACCATGTTGTTTTAGTTAGTCAATTTTCGGCCTATTTGTCCATGTTAAATCTAAATAGTTGATAAATTTAATTCATATCTAGGGTTTTCTTAGGAAATCAGAATTTTAAGGGTAAAAGAGTCTTTTAATAGGTAAGAATGTTCTAGAATAGGGGCAGTCGTCCAAAAGATAAGGTTGACAACTGCCCTATGTACTATTTTCAGCCTTTTGGATTGGGAATATTCCAAAAGGGACCCCATTCCTAAATATCCTATAAATAGACCCCCCTCCCTTTAGTCTAAGGAGAACTTTTTGACACTCTGATAAAAAAAACACTCTCTTCTGGCTGCTGAAATATTCTCAAAAAAAAAAAATACAGAAATATCTTCCATTCGAAAACAAAAAGTTTCAAAAAAAAAGTATTATTAAAAGGGAAAATATTAGTTCTTATTTGAAAACAAGCTAACAAATAAATGTCCTAGTTAAGCTTTTATCTTCTCTCTTTGGATTCTGATTTCTGGAAGTTTTTCTTCAAGCATTCATACTCGAGATTTCTGGGTTAATTATTGCTGGGCTGCTTGGTCTTTTCTTTGATTTTCAGTTTTGCTGCTGAATCCTCTTTCTTCTTGCTGATTGTGGTCCATACTTAATCTTTATTTGGTCAAGTCTTTTGCTATTTCTCTCTCTAAAGGTATGTAACAATGAACTTTAGATAGAATTATTGAATCCAGAACTTGTACTAAAATTGTTAGTTCATGTTGTGTTTTCTTAAAGATTGTATGAATCTGAATCTTCTTCCCCTCCATTCTTGATATAAAACTGAAGTAAGGGTACTATTATCTGAGTGTATGTATGCAACTCCTGGAATCAACTTGGTTATTTGCTAAGTTTCTGTTAATACATTTAGTATTTTGTAGTTAGATGTTAATTTCATACGTGTTTAGCATGTTAGAGTAATTCTCACTAGGGTAGATGAGTTTGATTCTTTAATAATCAAACTCACCCCATGATGAGTGCACAAATGTTGGTATCTTGGTTGAAGTTTACTCTTCAAAAAGGGTATAAAGTATGTAGTTGAGAAGGGCATTAGAATGAGAATGTGAGCCCTTGGATGGTCAGATTCATCCTCTAAAAAAGCCTAGATAAGCAAAGTTCATATAGAGTTTAGAATTATGTTAGTATTAGCACTTGGGTAGATGAATTTGACTCTTTCACTCCTAGGTAGTGCATAAACAGTAGCCTAGGATGCTGAAAATCACCCTTTACGAATATAAAGTGGATAATCAAAGGCTTCTTAGAGGAAAGAATCTGAACCCTTTATTATGATCAGATTTATCATCTTAAAATGCTTAAATAACCAAGTTAAGGAATTAATATGGGCTGAAGGTCCAAAGTATGACTATAAATTTCCGGCGTTGAGTTGATACTTTTATGATCATATTCACACTGAGAAAGCACATAAATAATTCTGCTAGATAGTATGATTTACACACACGCAATATCAGGATTAAAACTGACCTCTTGATGGTCAGTTTGGTTTTGGTAGTTACACAACACCTAAATTATATTGGGGGTGTTCTACAGATTACAAAGAGAAGGCTCAAACGTAAGGCCTCAAGGGAGTTTCGAGTCAGCAAATTACTTAGAATCTTATTTTTAGTTTCTTTCATTCTGGAAAATGTATGCGGCAGTCAAGTTATAATCCCCTTGTATTTCTTTAGCTTTCATTGTAATGTAATTTAAGACTTGACTGTACGCTTAATTTCAGTTTTATTCATGTTCTTGAAATTTCGAGTTTACATTTTTGTCTGTTCTGCAAATGATATTAGACAAAAGAACGTATGTAAAATCTGTATAAACACCCCGTTTGGATTTTTGGGAAAAATGGTTATTTCAAATTTAGTAGAGTTTCAACATGAATAGAATCAGTAGATTATCTTCAGTTTATCTCGTGTCTCATAAATCTGTGAAAATCAATGTATACATACGTGTGAACTTTAGTCCTTTAGAAGCATGAGATTAGGTTGTTTAGAATTGGTAAGGATCACGGTTTCAAAATTGGTAAAACCGCCTGTGGTATGATCTTTGTTAGAAATCATAAAATTCTGGAAGAAGTAGAGTGATTTCATCTTGCCCATTCGTATAAGAATTAACAAGTAATATATTTAGATATCTGAATTTCATAAGTGTATATATCTGAACGAACGAGGGACGTTCTGATTCCCACATTTGCCATCGTTGGCTAAAAACAAAATTCTTTTCAGAACTAATAGTCCTATTCCAAGGAGAGCTGACTTAGGATGGCCTAATGTGATAAAACGGAGCTAGATGAAGCCATAGCCCATAAGGTGCTGTCTTAGACCAATGAATATCGTTTTAGGAGGTCTTCTAGGTAGAATGAATACCTTTAGTTCGAAATTTGATAAAAACCAAATATTATCTCAAATTACCATAACCTACACTCGGGAGGGGAAACTCATGTCCCCGCCCGTCAACTCCAAATATTAACAAAATGTACATAGCAACCACGGGTGCATTTCATGTGACGTGTTTTCCATGTGCTCATAAACAACAAGTGGCACGCCATTGTGAATTGTTTAAGATAAATCCATAAATGTCTTAATCGATCTTAAAACTAAAACTCTCTTTCAAAAAATAGAAAACATAAAGAATGATCGAACATTGCCTCAAATAGGTGTTATAAAACCGTCACGACCATAGTCCTGACTACGTAATCTACACTCGGGTGCGACAACTCATGTCCCCGACTTCAACTTCAAACTATATTAAAATCACGTGTTGCAATTGTGGGTGCATTTCATGTGGCGTAATTGTAACATGTCGAAAAGCATAACAAATTCACGTTCCCGTGACTTATTTTCAAGATAAATACAACATCAAAAGCGGCCAAATTTTCGAGAGTTTAAATGTACAATAGGCTAAAATATGTAAATAATTATATTATTTAGGCCAAATATTAATAGTTAAGCGACCGTGCTAGAACTATGGAACTCGGGAATGCCTAACACCTTTTCCCGGGTTAACATAATTCCTTACTCGAATTTCTGGTCGCAGACAACTTAAAACAGAGTCAAAATTTCCTCGGTTTGGGATTTTAAAAAATAAAATGGTGTCCCGGAACATCGTCAAAAATCCGGGTGGTGACTCTGAAATAATGAATAAGTCCCAAAATCGAATAATGTCACTTTAATTGAAAAACTCCCTTATTACCCATTCATTAATCCGGGGGTAGTGAAAAAGGAGGTGTGACAAGGGCAAAGCACATTGAGCGTAAATATCATTTAATTCGTGATATAGTGTAGAGAGGGGATGTAGTGGTCACCAAGATTACGTCAGAGGACAACTTGGCGGATCCGTTTACTAAGAGCTTACCATAGAAGAATTTTGATAAGCATGTAGAAGGAATGGGTGTCAAAATTGTAGACGCATGGTTATGAGTCTAAGTGGGAGATTGATAGGATATACTATAATCCATGCGTATTGTCATAGTATTCTTTATGGAATAATTATTTATTTACTTTTTTAAATTTAATAAAGTTTTATTTTAAATAGATCATGTATTGGTTTGTGTGTCCATTGCTTACATAGTAGATGATTTAGTGTATAGAGTCTAGCTTATACGCGGAAGATTAAATTATCGGTTCTTGTGAGTCATAAATTTAATGTTCACAATCTAATGATGGAATTGGACAAACCATCAGAATGGTTGTAGCACAAGATTAAATGTAATTTATCTTGATTATCGGAATGGTCTAATTCCAACTTCTTGTGCTAGTACATTTTATATGTATTGAACGGATCAAGTAGAGATAAGTATTTTATATTGACTTTATAAAAAAATTAGTCCATTTAATGTACTTATACTCTTAATCTTGATATAATTATTATTAGTTGTGTATGTCACTTGTTATTTTGATTTATTAAAAAGCGAGATTCTTTCGTGAGTCAATAAGCCTGGTAAATTGGATAATAATGATATACATTGGCGAAGTAATAATTCATTGAGAGAATCCATGTCTCGGTTTTGAGATTGATGATACTCCTTTATGAAAGCTTATAAGTTTTCATGCATAAACCCGGACGGTGAATTTTGTATCCGACACATGAAATAAGTTAAGTGTAAGTCTAAAGGAAGTGATCAATAAATTAAATAGTCAACAATTTAATTTGATTGGTTAGTATCTGAATCTTAACATGGGGAGTTAAATAAGGTTTTATGGAAGAATTTTAAAATTGAACTAAGGAGTACAATTACAAATTTTTAGTGGAATAATTCGTAATTTATTATGATGGAAATTAATTTCACAATTTCGAAATTAATATCATAATATGAAGCCTTGTTAATTAAATTATGTGGTCTCTACTGTGCCTAAATAATAGGAAATAAAGGAAATCTTTCCTTAGTGGAAGAAGAAAATCTAACAGGTTATGGAAAAGGTTTTTTGACCTAACTACGCAGCTATATATACATCATATATGGCTGGACGTTTGAGAAAAAAAAAAAACAACCCATGGTTTCTGCTAGAATTTTGCCCACCCAAAATTCACTGTTTTCGAATATTGTTTGGGTAACACAATATAAGACTATGGAAGACTGCTGAGGCGTTGCAACTCTGGAACTGGAGAACGATATAAATTTGCTGTGTTCACGCTTCAAGAGGTAATTCAAGTAATCTCTATATGTGCTAATTGTTTAGATTACACGTGAATATGATGCTGTATTTGCTTTCACCGTGAAATATATTCCAAACACAAAGAGCATAGCAACAATTAAAGAGCATAACAAACATTGAATCACATTACTTGCGGAGGAGAAAAACCACGGACAAAGAAAAGCATATCAAGAACAAAAATCTTTATATGACATAAATATTTCAAACCACAGTTGATATACCTAAACGATAACAGGAAGCCAAACAACTAAAATAATAATCTATTAACATACTCTTGGAAGCCCCGTTAATACCAGAAGCGTGAAACCAATTGAAGCATATAACAGGACTAAAAAATGGGGATTGACATGTATATGAAATCTATATGAATGAATTTATTGAAATAGGACATGCTACGACGAATGGGAGGTGAAAAGTTTGTAATCATTTAAAATTATAATGAGCCCATTAATTAGTGATTCAATCATTATGATAAATATTATTAAGATTTAAAAGCATTTAAGAATGTCTTTTCTGTTTTTTAATTTAGCACGTAAATGGAAGAAAAGGGAAGGAAAATCCAAAAAATTGAGGAAAAAGATAAATAGGTTTTTTGGGCACATGGAGGTGCCAAGTCAGCATTATTTTTTCGTCTTATATATATATATATATATATATATATATATATATATATATATTGTAACGATCTGGCCGGTCATTCCCAGAGTTGAGCCCCGTTTCCGCCATTTCTACATTTATCATATATTGTTAGCCTGTTTTTGTTGTGTTGGATCAGTTGGTTTGGGTCTGGAGTGGTCATGGTGAGAATTGATGCATTTAGTCTCTCAAGGTAGCCTAATAGAGTTGACTTTTTGGTGAACAACCTCGGAATGCGTATTTTATGGCTCGAATAGCTTCGTTAGGTGATTTGGGACTTAGGA